>JAPTGZ010000006.1:33729678-33742846 GCA_029814645.1 Fowleria isostigma | reverse complement strand
ACACATTCAAACCTGTGTGTACCTGCCGCCTCCCTCCTCGCTTCTTCTTGTTCTGTGGTTGGATCCTGGCTCGACGCCGGCGCGTGGGCGTGTGCGCTGAGTATGACATGTTCCCTCTCTGCCTCCCTTAGGGCCACTTCTCCACCTGCGCCTTCAATGTGATACCCTGCCCCAATCGTTGCTCTGTCAAGCTGACGCGTCGCGACTTGCCCGACCACCTGCAGCACGACTGCCCCAAGCGCAAAGTCAAGTGCGAGTTTTGTGGCAGTGAGTTTACTGGAGAAGCCTACGAGGTAAACATGCAGACCAAACCTATTTTCCTTCCTTTTCTCTCTGGAACAGCTTTGCAGGAGCTTGATGTAAACACTCTGAGTGACGCCACATAATTTCCATGTCCATATAAAAAGCCTCTTTGAGAGAAGCACTAGGACATGTGTCACAGCCTTCACAGTCTATTTTCAAATAACACGTGTGGTGGCAGAAGGGAGGAAGCTTTGACTGGGCCTTTTATAAGAAAATGTGTTTTCTACAGTCAGAGGTCCTCACTAACACCTCTGTCATTTTTACCAAACTGCCCCTCCTCTGTTTACCCGGGTCCACATGTGTACACAAATACCAGGCATTCAGCCAACGTTTGGCTGTCCCTTTAGAATCACACACCAATGTTTAGGATTGGCTGACATTCACAGTATTCAAAAACATAACCGAACTGACAACTACACACTGCAGCTAACAAGGATTTTAATAATTGATTAATCTGCAGATTATTTTAATAGTTCATTGGATAAACACACAAAACTCAATTCTCAAAGATCGGTATTTAACCCAAATCAACAAGTCACTGCTGATTACATCTGTGAATTGGCTTTGAGTATAGTTAGTGTCAGCAGACGATGTGAGTTGTGCATGTGTACAAGTATCTATCTCTGATGGCCATCTTTTACGACTCGCTACGGCACCTTGCTAGGACAAATAACTTTTGTATGAGTCACACTGTTAAAAGTACAGAGACTTGACTTTACCTTTAAGAAATATCTTTTTAGTGATTTTGAGAGTCAATTCATATGCCTACTTAGGCGGGCGGGTCACATTGACATGCTGGTTATGGGTGCAGGAACTGGCTGAGTCTGAGGCTCCATTTGCAGCTGCTAGCACCGCGCTGCTAACGTTAGCCGCACAGCTTAAGAGTAACCAGTGGTCTGAGACTCGGTCTGCAGCCACTAGCACCATGCTGCTAACATTAATCTGAAAATTTAAAGAGATCTAAATTTGTAGGAAAGTTGTTTGTCTTAGTGGGGGTGCTGTAGCAAGTTGTAAAAGATGGCCGACAGAGATAAATGCTTGTACACATTTACAACTCACATCATCTGGGAACTCACATCGTCTGCTGACAAGCAGCATTACCCACTACCTAGAGACTAGCAAGCTATATTCTTCAATCAGCTCTGCTTCTAGTCTATCAAACTAGTTTTGTATGTATTAGTTGAGTCAAAGATAGACAAGGTTAGTTTGGTGGTCTGATAAACGGAGATGCTAAAATTACGACGATAGTGTCTAACTAGCTAGCAGGCTAAATTAATCACGACATGTAGACTATCTAAGCTAGGTTTACATTTTCAGTCCCCAGTCCCGTTTGCCCAAAACATACTGCGTCGTGGGATTTTGGTTATTTTTTTTCCATGTTAAAAATTTTGTTGCATAAATGGTCACTGCACTTTGACCAAACAGGGTTTCCCTGCATCCAAAGCCTCAGCCATGCTGCTCTGTGTTTTCCTCTGTTACACAGCATGCAGGCACGCCTCAATACTAATGTGCTCAAGACCCGACAAATCAACTACTGATTTGGATCAATTTAATCGATTTGTTGTTGCAGCACTACAACAGAAGGATATTTTCTTCAAAACTTCATTCCGCTGAACAAAACCTTGATCCTGTATGGACGAGGTTGAACTACTGTTGTTTAAATCATATCATACTCCTCAGTACACGGCATACCTTTGGTCCAAATATAAAAAGGACTTTTTCAAAGGCTGCAGGTGGCCGACAATGACACTTTGAGTGTGGTTATTAGGAGGCCGAGATGGAGTAGCATGAGTGGGATGTTTGTCACAGCTGGAATAAACACATTCCAGACCACACTGTGGACGCTCATGTGTAATGTCATCTGTCATGTGAATGTTTGTGAATAGGGATGGGAACTGATAAGAATATAACAATTCTGATTCCATTATTGATTTTGCTTATTGATCTGATTCTCTTTATCGATTCTCTTAATGATTTGAAACATATTGAAGTGTTTTTTAAGGTCTACACATGTCATTATGCATGAGCATTGATGGCGGAATTGATAAGCAGAATCGTTTAGCAGACAGGCAAACGATTCCAAGGAACTGAGCTACTGGGAACCGGTTCTTAAAAAGAACTGGTTCTTGATTCCCATCCCTAGTTGTGTCACTGGTTGATATCAGATGTGACGTTGTTTGCTACCAGTCCAGGATGTGGAGGCACTGGTATAGCTGTCTTGTTACAGTGTTTAATTTTAAGTTTAATTGTTTTTTATTGTTTGTTTATTGTTTTTATTGCGTGTCTCTGTCTATATTGGACCTTGAGTCTGGAATAAAGTAGAATTGAATTGAAAACAAAAGTAATCTCAGTGTCATTCCTACAAAAGCAGACACGGTTTAACCTCACCATTTATAGCATGGATGAACTTCTAATTATATGTTTGTGTTTTGTCCCAGAACCACCAGGGAGTGTGTCCCCAGGAGAGTGTTTACTGTGAGAATAAGTGTGGAGCAAGGATGATGCGTCGCCTGTTGTCCCAACACAGCATGGCAGAGTGTCCCAAACGCACACAACCATGCAAATACTGCGGCAAAGAGTTTGTCTATGACACAATCCAGGTCAGTTTATGAGTTTAACATAGAATTTTCTGCTCATATTTTTATTTTACTGAACTCTTTAAGACCCTGCTTTTCCCTGTGGCTCCACATGATGACATATGTCGATGTAACTGTATAATGTCCTTATATAACCTGCACAGTTTAGTTATATTTGAGTTGTGTTGTTTTTGTCAGCCTGTTTTAATGTTAGTTTTAGTCTAGTCTTTGTGTCAAATTCTCATTTCAGTCTTTACTACTTTTAGCCACATTCATAGTTT
Organism: Fowleria isostigma; assembly: GCA_029814645.1. Classification (NCBI taxonomy): domain Eukaryota; kingdom Metazoa; phylum Chordata; class Actinopteri; order Kurtiformes; family Apogonidae; genus Fowleria; species Fowleria isostigma. Next base: position 33,739,686 of record JAPTGZ010000006.1, on the reverse strand, counting down.
TTTTCTCTAGTCAAGCTTTAGTCGAATAAAACTCTGAGCATTTTAGTCGTATTTTAGCCAGAATAATACATGACTAGTCTTCTAGTTTCATCTAGTTTTAGTTGAAAAAAAAAAACAAAACCCTGTTGACTAGGCGTGTTAGGGTGCACTTGTTTGTACTGAACTGTTTCAGTTCGGGGCCTTCAATACAATACAGAGGTGTACCGAACAAATACATGTACTTATGCGAAGAACACAAACACTCAGGAAGCAGGGTGGACATGCAGGGTTTCCTCTATACAATTCAGCAGTGGCAAATTCTCCGCGTGAGGCACAGAAGCACGTTAAGTTTCACTTTCGGTTTTCCCTATGTTGGAGATTGAGTCCACGGGGTTCTTTATAGCAAAAAGGTTTTTATTTTTTAATTCAAGTTGGCAAAATCAAGTGAACCTGCCCCTCTTCTCTTTCACTGTGTCTCTGCTGCGGTGTTACTGTGAGGTCACGTTCACAGCACCTCAGGGAATACTGTGAGGCATTCAAGCACTCAGTAAATTACAGTGTTTGCCATGAACGAAAATTGAACATTCAAAAGTACAAAACTATATGACATATGGGGTGTCCTTTATCAAACTGAACCAAACTTTTTCTGTACCGTTACACTCCTACTCCGCGGATATCTGTGCATACGAGTTTTCAAATGCACGCTCTTTATCCTCTAATATCCTCCTGAGATCCAGCAATGCATTTTTGTCCTCTGTAGGGGATAAAATTTTGACAGTTTTACTTAAAAAAAAATGTTGTCCATTGCAAATGACATTCCATTAAAAATAAATAAATAGTTAACAATAATTTAAAAAAAAAAATCATCTGAAAAAAACTGTGGCATTATGCAGCTTCCACTCAAGACAATTATTTAATGTAAAAAAAAGCTAAAAAAAAAAATTAACTTTCCTGGTCTCAGGAGGATATTTTATGTTTTTAGTTTGAAGTATTATTTTAACCCGTAAAGACCCAGCACTAATTTTGTCAGTTTCTAAATGAAATGTTCTCTATATGTAACCTTTTTTAACCCATAAAAACCTAAATGTACCCCATCTACCAAAACCATCTACTGATATAAACTGTTTAATTCCCGTTTATCCATTAATCCACATAAATTACTGGTGTAAAATACAGTTATTCGTCTTTTCGTGGTTATTAGATATGACCCACACTAGGTTTATGTTTAGTTAATGAGAGATTCTGCTGAAAAAGTAACTTTTTCTTTGGTTTTCTTTGTTTTTGATAGAATAATCCTCAATTTTACTCTAAACTTTTATGAACGTCTACATGATTAGTAAATTAAATGTTGGAAAATACCTGATTTTCACTGAAAAAACACAAAATACAGAACATACTATTACAATAAATGGCGATAAACTGCTTAAGGATGGTTAAATATAGAGAAAAAACAAATTTGCGAAGTGCCACAAATGTCACACTGAGTCTTTAGGGGTTAAAGGCATATTTCTTTGATCGTCCAACCTTGTGTCTTTGTCATATTAATTTCGTCCTTTTTGTGTCAACAGAACCATCAGTACCACTGCCCTCGTTTTCCTGTCCAGTGCCCAAACCAGTGTGGCACACCCAACATTGCCCGGGAGGATCTGGCAAACCATGTTAAGGACAACTGTGGCAGCGCCCTCGTCCTCTGTCCCTTTAAAGACGCCGGCTGCAAACACAGGGTAAGCCTCACCCACACAATCAGACCTCCAAATATACTCTAATACATGTTAATACTGCTATTCAAATGCTAATGAGGTGTCAGGTTTGTTTGTTTGTGTTGTTTACGTGCTCTTTGCCCGATGCATTGCTTGCATATTTGTGCTCACGGGTCTTTGTGATGTTTTCTTTCTTGTCGAACATATATTGCTCTGTCTGTAGGGTCTGTTTTAATGAGAGCGACACGTCTATATTCTGACAACACATTTCTTTCTATTTCTGAAACTGACGTCAATTTGTGAAAATGTGGACATGCTCGAGGAAAAGCAGCAGATGAGCCTCTTACTCTGTGTTGTCGGCTCTGGGCGCTGTTAAGAATTACAAGGCATCTGGAAAGCTTGGTGTATAATATTTACAGATGGTCTGGCAGGAAACAGAAAGCGTCTCTCAAACCAAATACTGAATATTAAATCTAATAATCCAAGAGCTGTCATCGTGTTTAGTATGGAAGACATGGATACAGTATGTGGAGCTGTGCATGTGGTAAATTTGTATGAGTAAAAAAATGACCAAGCTAACGCCGTAGTCAGTGTTACCATGGGGTCTTAAAAACCCTTAAAAGTCTTGAATTTACAAATCTGTATTTAATACCTTAAAAAGTCTCTAAAAGCTATTAAACTTGATGTGGTAGGCCTTTAGTCATGTTGCCATAAACTTGTTGGCTGTGTTGTGTTTAAATGTGTCTGGGAAACATCCAAGCTGCAGCTCAGTTGTACTTGTTCCAATGCAACAATTTATACTGAAATTAGGAACCGATTATATCGCTAATTCTGCAGCCTACGGTGAGAAATGGTCATAGAATATTCAGCCCAACACACGTGCAGCTGAAAGCTAACTTTGGGATCTTTAAAGGACGGCTTGCAAGTGGAGAGTAAGCATAAGGAAGTGAAAAATTTTAAAATGCCCAGTTAATTTTGTTATGGTTTATTGATATGTACTGAGGAGCAGCATGTATGACACACTTTTCTTTAATAAAAAGCTTGACACCAATAAAATGCCCAGTTGGAGAAAAGATCATTCTCGACCTGGTTGACACGAGTGGAGGAGAACATGTCTGAAACTTGCTGGACCCTGTGTAACAAAATCAAATCAGCTCTGAACAATAGAAGTCAAGGCATTGGAGTAAATAATGTATTTTACAAACATTTTTGCCTGTATGGTCCTGAAAAAGGTGGTGAAATCAGCATTAAAATCTATTTTAAGTGCATAAGGGCATTTTCACATTGCATACCCGAGTCCCTTTCCGGGTATGCTACAGACTCGAGTTCGCTTAATTTTATCAATGTAAATACAAACGTTCTGTGGGTGAGTACCGTACCCGAGTCCAGCTGAGAAAGTAGTCCTGAGTACGGACTCCAGTGCGGAACCTTTACAGTGTGGAAGCGAGCCAAGTCCAGACGTGACCTAATCACCACTCAGCAACTAGAGCGGTGAACAAACTCCTCAACTGTTGTTGTCTCTGAAAAAGCCTCAGTTTCATGCAGCACAGGCTCACCTTATTGACTAGACCACTCAGTGATATATCAGGACAATGAAAGTCATGCTTCTTCACTTTGCCTCAAACAAGATAACAGATAGAAAAATATTGCCTGGGTTTTTCTTCTTCTGACTTCCATGTTTGTTGGATAGCGGCAGAATCCTTCCGCACCACCACCTGCTGTTTCGGTCTTGTAACACTTGTACTGGGGCCGCGGTACATGCTTGTGAATGCAATATCTGTGAGAAAGGTGTGAGCGTATCCAAGTACAGCACGGATCTGGATACCCAGCCTGAAAACATCCTCAGATTTAACTTGTAGAAACCTGTAGGAGCCTTGTCTGATACGCAGCAGCTTCTGGATGTTTAATCTGTCTTCTCTCTCTGCAGTGCCCCAAGCTGGCCATCGGTCGTCATCTGGAGGACACCACTAAATCCCACCTGACTATGATGTGTAACCTGGTGGGGCGTCAGCGGCAGGAGATTCTGGAGCTTCGAAGGGAGATGGAGGAGCTGTCGGTCAGCCACGATGGCGTTCTCATCTGGAAACTCAACGACTACTCCCGCAAACTCCAGGAAGCCAAACTCCGAAGTAACCACGAGTTCTTCAGCCCGCCCTTCTACACCCATCGCTATGGTTACAAGCTGCAGGTGTCGGCCTTTCTAAACGGTAACGGCAGCGGCGAGGGCTCCCACCTGTCTGTCTACATCCGCGTGTTGCCGGGGGAGTACGACAACCTGCTGGAGTGGCCGTTCTCCTACAAGGTGACTTTCTCCATCTTGGACCAGAGCGACCCATCGCTGTCCAAACCGCAGCATATCACCGAGACCTTCAACCCCGACCCCAACTGGAAAAACTTCCAGAAGCCCTGCAGCAGCCGCAACTCGCTGGACGAGAGCACCCTGGGCTTCGGCTACCCCAAATTCATCTCCCACGAGGAGATCAAGAAGAGGAACTACATCCGAGACAACTGCATCTTCATCAAGGCTTCTATAGAGATTCCCCAGAAGATCATGGGTTAAGATCTGATCCTGGTTTTGTTTTTATGAAGGAGAAAGATGGGTTAAAGACTGGAAAAGATGCATAACCTTGAAAACTTCGACACACGTACCCTTTAGATACTCTCTGCCCCGACAGCCTCTCCACCACAGAGCTTGAAGCAAGTCTGTTTGGCTGTGTCCGCTGACTGGAAGGACCTGATCTATCACAGAGGAGAAAGTGTTTGGTCTCCAGAACCATCACTCTCTGGTGTTTCTTTGGAATTTTGTTTAAAGTCTATTTGTTGACCTTTTATTACAGTCTACAACAAAAACGCCTTGGATATCAAACAGTGCCTAGAGAGTTTTATCTTAAGTTATATTTTTGTTGTTATTTCTGCAGTACAAATGCTAAAGAGTATGGAAAAGGTTTAAAGAGGAGGGACGAAGGGCTTCACTAAGCCTCCGCACTTAGACAGAAAGACAGTCAGAAGGTGGTCGGTTAGCGATGTCCCGCTTTATCTGGGGTGATCTGATGACGAGGGAGCTCAGCAGACTCAAGCTCAAGCCCAGCTGCCTTTTGTTTACATGTTCGTACAGTATACTCCCAGTAATCCTTTAACAAACACAGAGCCCTTGCTGTGAAACCACTTGTGATGTTTGTGCACGCAAACTGACAAATCAGCATTTTCAGGTGAGAAATTTTGCAGCATCCATCCTGGAGATTCACATTTTACTCACTAATTACAGGCATTTCTTTGGCCTTGTGTATAAACCAGGGGTCTCAAATGTGTAGTCCGTCAAAGGGTCCAATCCGACCCGTGGGATGCATTTGAGAAATGCAAAAATTTTACCTACTATCAAGGGTTGTCAAACTCATTTCTTCCAGGGTCAGCCTAATTCAGCCTAATTGCATCTCCAGTGGGTCGGACCAGTAAAGTAATAACATCATAAACTATAAATAATGAAAACTTTTTTGTTTTACTGCAATAAAAAACATTAAATTATGAAAATATTTACATTTACAAACTAGCCTTTCACAGAAAACATCTGAATAACTTGAAAAAACTGAAATTTTGTTAGATAAATAAGTGCAGTTGTAACAATGTTCTGCCTCAACTTATAATTTATACATGTGCATTACAAACAATGTTGCACAAATATTTAGTAACAGCTTTAATATTGTTAAAAATTTAGAGTTTGGAACTAATATAAGAACAATTTCTCATCAGTTTCTCATTTGCTTAATCTCAAGTGGGTCAGACCAGTAAAATCATATCACAACAATCTTATAAATAATGACAACTCCAATTTTTTTCTCTTTGTAAATGTAAACATTTCCATGTAATTTTTCTGTGTTTACACTGAATCAAATTATCATCTCACCAAAAACATGAATAACCTAAAATGTGTTAAGAGAAATGTCATTTTAACAATATTTAGCCTGTTACTAAATGTTTTGTGTATTTGTAGATCCACTGTGATCTGTAAGTTATAATTTACATGTGTAAATGATAATCTGAAGCATAATATTGTTAAAATTGGACTTATTTTTCTGAAGAAATTTTAGGTTCATGTTATTCATATTGTTTTAAAGCAGGGGATAAATTTTTGAAATGCAAAAGTGCTGAAGATACTAACAGTCAAGGATGTACAGACCAATATAATCAAAAGTGTGCCAGACCAGTAAAATACTGTCGAAATTACCGATAAATTATGACAAAATAATGTTTTGATGTAAAAAAGTAAAATTACATGAAGATGTTGGCATTTCTAAATTGTCCTTTCAAAAAATGTGAAAACCTAAAATATCAAGAAAAATGTGCATTTTTACCAACATTCTGTCATTAAATGTTTAGTGTATTTGTAGATCCACTGTGATCTGTAAGTTGTAATGAACATGTGTAAATGAACATGTGTAAATGAACATGTGTAAATGATAAACTGAGACATAAAATTGTTAAAATTGCACTTATTTTTCTTAAAATATTTCAGGTTATTTACATTTTTAAATGATAGTTTGTAGATGTAAACATTATTATAATATAATTCTACTTCTTTTTACTGTTATCATTGAATGATCCGGTCCATTTCAGATCTTATTGGGCTGAATGTGGAGCTGAACTAACATGAGTTTGAAACCCTTGATATAAAGGATCATTAATAAATGTGAACATTTGCATAAAATCTGGAATTTTTGGGGCTGACATTACTTATATATTGTTATTTACCTGGTCCGGCCCACTTCAGACCAAATTTGTCTGAATGTGACCCCCAAACTAAAATGAGTTTGACAACCATGATATAAACAAAACATTAGAAAAATAAGAAATAAAACAAAATTGATGCTTTTTTAAAATTAAAAACCAGAAAAAACACATTTCCACCTGACAGGAGACCCATCCGTTACAGACAACTTGGCAGACAAACCAAACCGACCCTTCATAGAATCTCTATGGAGCTTCATATCTATTGTGGAGTCCACCAATAGACAAAAAGCACCTTTTGTTGGTCTTCAGACGAGCAGAGCAGACAAAGAGGCCAGCCACACTTGTCAGAGAACATGTGCATTTAAATAGTGAAGGAAAAGCCATGTGGCCTTTTTATACAGTATGTCTTCGCATGAGGGTGGGGTGGGGGGGGTGGGGGTGAGCAGGGCGACATAAACACCTGCATGCTTCATGTGCTACCACCTGGACCACATTTTTGTACTGTAACCTGTATTCTTGAAATCCTCTCCCATTGATGGCTCTATTTTTTCTCTTTTTCTGACCGCAAGAGTTTGAAAGTTGTCCTTAAAGGGGTGATATTTTGCTAAACCCATTTTTCTTGGCTTTTGATTCATTTTCTTGTGCTTTGCGGACCCTAATAGTTCATATAGTTTGAGTTTGAACCCTCCAGGTGCTGTAGTTCCATTTTTATATTCATTTTGGCAGAAATCGAGAGGATTTCTACAACCTCTTTTAATTTCTTCATAGTTTGTTTCGTTTCATAAGTATTTATGTTGCCACATTTGCACAAACAAGGTCAAAACTTACAATGAACATCTCAGTACGACATCAGTAGCGGCGGTTGTAATCTGTACTGCTAATTCCCGGTTTGGTTTTAATCACATTTAAAGCATATTTACACCTAATATAATCTACACATCCACCTCGGATAGACATGTTTAGACCTTTAACACCTTCACTGGCTGGTCTGATTATGATTTTGGGGATTTTGAAGAGATTTCTATGTATTTTTTTTATTGGTTGTGGTAGACGCTATGCTTGTTCATTCGCTAAATTCCGGTTCAATTTTAAACATATCTAAAGCATATTTTTACACTTAATATTTCTACACAACCACATAGGAAAGACATGCAGAGACTTTTAACACCTTAACTGGTCAGTTTTGATTAGGATTTTGGTGATTTTGAAGAGATTTCCAGGTATTTTTACTGGCGGTGGTAGATGCTACGCTAGTTCATTCATCAATTTCCAGTTTAAAGCATATTTACACCTAATATTCTACACATCAATCTAAGAAAAATATGTTACTTTAGACCTTTAGCACCTTAATTGGCTGGTCTGATTATGGTTTTGATAATTTTGAAGAAATTTACAGGAATTTTTTTTACTGGCGTGAGTCGATGCTATGCTAGTTCATTTGCTAATTTCCGGTTCTGTTTCAAACACATCTAAAACATATTTACACCTAATATTTCTACACGCTCATCTAGGAAAGAAATGTTACTTTAGACCTTTAACACCTTAACTGGCCAGTCTGATTATGATTCCAGTCATCTTAAAGAGATTTACATGTATTTTTTTGCTGGTGGCAGTAGATGCTATGCTAGTTCGTTCCCTAATTTAACTGTATTCTGAAAACTACAAAGATGGCAGCATCCTGGAGGGGACAGGGGGTGAAGGACCAGCGCTCAAAACCACCTGTCTATTGTTATAAATGGACTTGAAGATGGACCTGTGGAGTTGAATTAATTGAGAATTCAGACCCAAACATAGCATTTTACAGTTTATGTAGACCACAGGGACATGTTTTAAAATAAAAAATTCCATTATAAAAAAAAAAAAAAAGCAAAATATCACTCCTTTTAAGAAAAAGTTTTTCTATTGATTTTGTTTGTTTTATATAAAGAAAATGTGAACAGCGTTGGTTTATTCCGTAGAGACGATGTTTTGACTCATCCCGACACTTGGCTGTGAAGTGTGTGGTGTTTTACATAGCCCGGCGGTGGATGGTGTGCACAGGCTGTTTGAAAAGATGCTTAATGACACGGTCTCTGCAAATATGTGGGTGTCTCTGGACTGACTGCACCTTTGTTGTTACCATGGTCACCGGTGTCTATCTTCAGCTCGACACACACAAGATGTGACGATGAGGAGCAGCTAAAGCTAAACAGGCCGGTGGAAAACACCTGGACCAGACTCTTATCACAGCACCATCAGAGGGGTGGAGGACTTTGACTATACAGTACATTCATGACGTTTGTGAATACTAATGTAAAAACGCAGAAGCACATTCTGTCTTTTATTATACATGGGATTTCCTGATTTCTTGTCATAATACCAGCTGATATTTTACAGTGATTTAAAGAAGTGAGAAGATTAAAAAAAAAAAAAAAAAAAAAAAGACAAAAAAAAAAAAACATTTTTTGTAAAGATTCTGTATTTTTAAAGATGCTTAGCTGTTTTATACAAACTCTTTTTTGTTGGAGAGTCGGGGTTGACTTTGGGAATTTTCAGACCCTTTCGTCTCTTGGACATTTGGATAATTTGTTTGTCTGTGTGGTTTGAGCCTCACATTCTGTCTGTATTATTTCCTCTTAAAAGTATTTATTTTAAGGAGCCATTCTGTGAGTTTGAACAAATGGCACTAATGTTTTAATATGTTGATTGAGGAGTGCTTGTCAATTTCTTAATTGAAATAAAATACCATATATTATAATTTGTTGGCATCTCTTTATAAATTTCACTAAGCTTTGAGTGTAACGTACAGGAAAATTTTGGTTCAGTTCATTTTCAGTTCAGGGGTCTTCTGTTCGATACATTTTCAATATCCTCCTGAGACCCAGGGAAGTGGAAATTTTAACTTTTTTTTACATCAAACAGTTGTCTTAATTGGAAACTGTATAATGCAACTTTTTTTTTTTTAGATATATTTTTTAAATAAAATTTTTTAATTAAATTTTCTTTGCAATAGACAGCATTTTTTTTTTTTTTTTGAAAAGCAGTTTATATTACAGAGCACAGCATTCAAAATTGAGAGCAGTTTTAAATCCACTGCCATTCACATATTATATAAATGTTATGAACTGAACAAATCAAAACGTGCACAAGGGGAGATCATGAAGGGATCAGATGATGTTAAAAACTATTATAAATGTAGAAACAATGAGAGTATAAGAAAAAAGTCAAAGGTCCAGTTCAGATCACCACAAATCTGGTTGTAAAGGCTGAATATATTTCACCCATTTAGTCCAAAGTTTAAAGAAAAAGGTTTTCTGCCAAAGAGAAAAAGTCATCCTTTGCATTAAATAAATGTCATTCACTGTATTTCTCCAGTCCTGTATGACAGTGTTGGGCAGTAACGCGTTACTTCTGTCAGTAACTAATACTGTAACGCGTTACTTCTGTCAGTAACTAATACTGTAACGCGTTACTCTTTAAATAAAGTCACTCCGTTACTGTTACCATATGGTGCTTTTATACGTTACTAGCCAAACTGATCAATTTTGGTGTGCAAGGCGTCTAGCCTGCTGAAAATAAAGACAAAGAGGAAGCAGTGTGCTACTTCCTGTTTACAGCGGTGATG
>JAPTGZ010000006.1:33646328-33665809 GCA_029814645.1 Fowleria isostigma | reverse complement strand
TTTTTTTTTTTTTTTTTTTTTTTTTTAATTTAACCCACCCCCAAACCTATCCCTAAACTGAAGCTTTCGATTGACTTGAGCTCGATTAGCTGGGTCTTGGAGAGCAGGTTTTCGAGTCAACTTTGAGAAATAGATGAACATATTATTTCTGAGTTTTGCCTCATTAAAATAACGTGAAATGGATCGACTGGCATCTTTTGGAAGTAAGTGCACAGTTTATCACAGCATTAAGTACATCTAATGGACGTTAAAATGTATTATACGAATTCCTCGTCAAGTTATCTGTAGTTAGCCGTATTAGCATCACTCCAGCTAGCATTGTTTGCTAGCAAGTTAGCTAGCGATAACCACGAACTATCAAACATTCTCCGATAAAAACAGAAAGCATGTCGGTGTTTCAAGGTGTATTGTTGCTGTAAATTGTATATGGTGTTAGAGAAATGCCACACTTAAGCCACACAGGTAAAGTGAGCATAAAGCTATAATAATCTAACATGCGACTGGTAATAGCAGTAGCCTAGCTAGCTTGTACAGCATCTTTAAACCGTCATGTGATTGTTTACAGCTGATCATTAACCTGTATTTCACGCTGTGTAACTGCACGCTGTATGTGTAAATGTAGTATTTCTGACCGAGACCTATTACTGTGTTTTAGGTGAAATAATAGCCTATATCACTTTATAAACACATCACATTCCGTATAAATACTTGAGTACATAAACATGTTTCATTTCAGATGACCCTTTCGATAAACCACCATGCAGAGGCTGTTCATCTTATCTCACTGAGCCTTATATAAAGTGTGCAGAATGTGGACCCTCTCCTTTTTTGTTATGTCTTCAGGTAAGTTTGGGAGAAATTTAAAAAAAAAAAAAAAAAGAAGTACAGCAGCTTTTTTTTCTTGAACTGATATTGAACAACTGTATTTCAGTGTTTCACCAGAGGATTTGAGTACAAAAAGCATCAGAGCGATCACAAATATGAAATAATGGTGAGTAGAATAGGTGTGTGTACTTGTTTTACACATAGCATACAGTCGTATACTGTTTCACAACACTCTTCATCTTTCACAACAGACTTCAGACTTTCCTGTTCTGGAGCCGGGATGGACAGCACAGGAAGAAATGGCTCTGTTGGAAGCAGTAATGGATTGTGGCTTTGGAAACTGGTTAGTGTTTTATTAATGTGTTTTAGCCATTAAATGGAATTAATAAGGTGGCCTATTAATTTGTGGCCAAAATAGAAACAACTGTTGATATTAATAAATTAGTAATGCACAGAAGAATCAAGGTGACTTTATTGGTAGGTAGATTTGTTCTGCAGCCTGGAGAGGGCATCTCAAACATACAACATTAAACATTAAAACATTGAAATTAAAGGACACAAATGTAGGACAGATTAAGAACAGCTCTGACAAAAAGCATGGACAGGTACTCCCAAAATAGACTAAAACAAAAGGATTAAAAAAGAGACTAAAACTAAACCTGCAAGCATGAACCATTGCTAAGCCTCACTGCTCCACTCGACCCCCCAGGCTCAACGGAGCCCGCTGATGTTGGCCCTAAAGGCCAACGTGTGTGTGTGTGTGTGTGTCTATGCTGAATGTCAATCACTGGTATCCCTTAACAACGTAAACAGAACCATACACTTTGAATGCTTGGTGGACAGCTCATTACCATAGTAACTGCTGATGACATCACACACTCTCAAGAATGAGATTTTGACAATGGGAAGTTGATTTGTTATTAATTTGCACATTTTTTGACCAAACAAAATTCTTTTTATGTCTTTGGATCAGGTTGGGATGAAGAGTGTCCATGCCAAGATTTACGCAGATTGGACAAAATTCCTAGGAGGGGTTTGAAAAAGTAGTTTTCCAAATTTTGCAAAAAAATATTCAGGCTGAAATGGGTGTGGCTTGCTTTTTGAAGGTGCGATGGTGGGAGAGTTATAGACCAAAACACATTATTGACAATGGGAAACTGGTTTATTATTAATTTGTGCATTTTTTTACAAACAAAATTTTTCTACTAGTACAGTTGGTAGAGCGGGTCGTCCAATGATCGAAGGGTCGTAAGTTTGAATCCCGCCTCCAACTGTCCATATGTCAAAGTGTCCTTGGGCAAGACACTGAACCCTAAATTGCTCCCAGTGAGGCCTGGTAACGCCTTGCATGGCAGCAGTCGCCCGAGTGTATGCGTGAATGAATGAATGTGAGGCTTGTATTGTAAAACGCTTTGGGTGCCATTAATGTAAATAAAAGCACTATATAAGTATGGACCATTTACCATTTACTAACTTTGGATACAGTCAAGGCGACCTGAATTGTGACAGAAAAGTGACAACTTCACTGTCACTCTCACCTTTTTTTTTTTTTTTATCTTAAACATGTTCCACATGTATAACTCTTAAAGTTCCACCCTGTTATGATAAATAATGGAAAATGTTAATTCAGTAGAATTTAAAAAAAAACAAAAAAAACATTAGATTTATTTATTAAAGGTGTGTTAATATATTGAAGGTTAGCGAGATAAATGTTGATTAGTTATTGAGCTACAGCTAGATTAGCTAAAAAATGCTAAAGAGAGCAATTATTATTGTTATAATTAATAATATTAATTTCATATATGTGTGTGTGTGTGTGTGTGTTCTAACATTAGGATATAAATCAAGGTAAGTGAAATATGGACTTGAAATCTTGTTGCTAAAAGAGAATCACCCAAGTAATAGTAAAGACCAGGGTTGGGAGAACTTCTAGACATAAATGTTGTTTATTCTTAGACTAAGTGTTTATTAAGTTATAAGTAATGATTCTATTTGCTTGTTTGATTATCGTCATACTGTACAATCTCCAGACAGATTGCTGTTCTTTGCTTCTTTCATTTATGCTGGTACAAAGCTATTTTCAAATGTTAACAGATGGTTAAAACAGGCCCAGGATACTGTACGAGATGACATGTTTTCAATGTTTAGCACCCATTTAATTTATTCATAGACCTTGGCACAGTCTTTTCTGCAATGTTGTACACAGAGAATATATTTGTAATATTTCTCCACAGGCAGGATGTGGCGTATCAGATGCGCAGTAAAACCAAAGAGGAATGTGAAAGCCACTACATGAAGAATTTCATCAATAATCCACTCTTCTCCTCCACTCTGCTCAGCCTGAAGAAAACGAAAGACTCTCGTTTTGCAGACGGTGCCATTCCTTTCAAACGTCAGCATCCACGTTATCTACCACTTATGTGTTTGTATTTAATGTCACATGAGAAATAAGACCCAGCAGTCAGGTATTCTGTCAGAGCTGTCTATTAACCCTTTAACTCCCCCACCAAGAAAAATCTGATTAGCATTTTTTTATTCCCTTGGGTGAGTAATTTCTACATATGTATAATTTTACCATACTTACTAATATCAACTTGGAAAGTGTCAAACATTACTTAATATGTCAGTTCTTTCCACATATGATGTACTACCACTAGATATTTAATGTTTGCAGCAATAGATGTACAGGTTTTGGTTTTATTACACATAATCCATCATTTTATATTGGTTTAATTTTTCTACTCTTGCCATAAAGACACAAACCAACCATTTGGTTGAACATGTTTTTAAAATATTTATTACATATCTAATTAAAGGTTTTTTGTTTTTTTTTGGTGGTATCAAATATAATTATGTTCAGGAAGGCCTCTTATACTATGATATGTCCAAAAAAAATTCATATTTTTCATATTTTTACCAAAGCTAGTCCAAATGTCTTCAGTGATTTTAATCTTTCTTGGCTCAGTTAGGTTCAGATAAGTTAGGTATTCACTTAATTAAATATAGTAGGGCTGCACAGTGTTCTAAAAACTGACATTGTGATTTTTTAAAAAACCCTGCAATATATATTGCAATTTGAAAAAATACTCTGGACAATATAATAACGCCGACATAACTGGTCAGACAAATTAGTTGTGTTTTCTTTCATTGTGTCAACAGGTGTAAGACACTGTCCACACAGAACACATGTTTGGGGGCAGCCATGGCTGAGATGGCTGGAGAGTCGGCTAGTGACCGAAGGGTCACCAGTTTGATTTTCTGGACAGGCAGGGAGTTGTTGGCTGATATGCCCTTGAGCACGGCACTTAACCCCCCCACACTTGCTCCCCAGGTGCCTGATATGGCTAGCCCACTGTTCCCAGCATGCTGTGTGTATGTTGTATGATCTAGAATGGGTTAAAAGCAGAGAACAAGTGTCAGTGTGTGGTGCATGTTTACATGTGACAAACTGTTGACAAATAAAAATTATTATTATTATTATTATTATTATTATTCAATATCATTCCTTTGGAGCTGAAATAATTTCAGATAACTGATGTTACTATTCTTTTTGGCACCAAATCTTCCTTTTCAGTGATTTTTCTTGTTAGTTTCTCATTTTTTTTCAGTGCTGTTACAAACACATTGAGTTCATTTCCTCCTACATTTCAGGACCTGTGATGTGACTGCTGCGTATGTGTACATTGTGATGACGATGCTCAAACAATACATTGTGCAGCTCTAAAATATAGTGACTAAACCATATGGTCAACCAAGCAGTTAAAGGGTTACATGAAACAGTATTGAGACGTGGATTTTTAAAATAATCCTCGCATTGATTATAGACCCTTAGAGCAGCCAGAAGACACATTTGCATAAAATAAGGGAAGTGTCTGAAAAACGCTGTCCTGACAGTTGGACAGGAGCAGTTGGTGAGCCTGGACGTCGCCTCAGTTCTCCATCTGTCACAGGGTTTGAATACTTGACAGACATTGACTGGAATGTTCACAATGCAGCTTCCAGCACTAAGGCAGGGACTGAATTTTAGTTAATTTCTACCATCCTGTTAAAGAAATAAACAGATCACCATGGTACAGGGGGGAGGTATAACTTGTGCCTTTGTTTCTCTTAATACATTTCCAAATACCAGTTTCCGTTTACATCCTCCTGAGACTCAGGAAAATGAAGGTTTTGGCTTTTTTATTTATTTATTTTTTAATGGAATATAATTTGTAGTGGACAGCATTTTTTAAGTTAAACTGAAATGTTTGTCCCCTACAGAAGACAAAAATGTACTGCTAGGTCTCAGGAGGATAAACTGTATGTTTCATATTGTTGCTTAGTTATTTTATTTAAATGTATAAGTGTTGTATGATCTGATTTGTCAATTCATATCTTTCTCATCTTCACAGCCACTGATGACCCCCCTCGACCTACATTTGACTCTGTGCTTTCACGAGACATGGCTGGATACATGCCCGCAAGAGCAGACTTCATGGAGGTTTGGTGAAATTTGTGTTCTGTACTTTGGTCAATGTATAAATAAGGGAGTTTTGAAGTCCATGGGATATATCTTGCATACATCTTTATCAGAAGTTAAAAAAACAAAGAATAGTAATATTAATAATATTTTTAATGTTCATTATGATCATGTCTTTTAAAAAAATCCCTTAATTATTTAACCTATAAAGACCCAGCAATATTTTGTGTCAGTTCCAAAATGAAATGTTCTCTATATTTCACCTTTTTTAACCATAAAGACCCAAAAATCCACTATCTACCAAAACCATCTACTGATAGACACTGTTGATCCACTAATACATGTAAATAATTGGTGTAAAATACAGTTATTCATCTGTTCATGGTCATCAGATATGACCCATTTGGATGTGCAGAGGCTCTATCGTTACCATGGAAACACTGTCATCTTCTACAACATTGATTCACCGTGGAGTTGGATCAATGACATGTTCATTTAATATTAGATTTTGCTGAAAAAGTCACTTTTTCTTCAGTTTTTTGTTTCTGATATAATCATCCTCAATTTTACTCTAAACCGTATGAACATCTCATGTTTAGTAAATTAAATGTTGGAAAATACCTGATTTTCACTGAAAAACTCACAAAATACAGAAGATAATATTACAATAAATGACGATAAACAACTTAAGGATGCTAAAGTATAGAGGAAAATTAATTTGGAAAATGCCACAAATGTCACACTAAGTCTTTATGGGTTAATTATGGAAACAGTCTCTTATCAATAAATGATTAATAAATAAGTAATGACTAGATCTACTAAAATATCAACTAAATAACTGTCAGAACTTAATACCAACTACCTTTTAATTGTCTAAACAATAATAAAATTATATTATTCTGAAATGGTTTTGATTTTGTTCTTTTTATTATTTGACATAATCATGACACATTTATTTTATGCTAATATATCAAATTTTACATGGAAAATAACAAATTGTATCTGTGTGATAAGTCCCTTTAACTAAGTTCCCCATTCCAAAACACCTGATGAAGTGTGTTCATTCCAGATCACATGACCTGACCACATGATGAAGAAAACACTGGACAGACTCACACAGATGTTCTTTATCCTCTTTATAACTTATTTAATATACAGTAGTGTGGATTTATCACACTCTTATGTCAACAGTGTTACTACAATATCTGTACAAATAACTTTACATTTACATTTGACTCAGTTTATACATGATATTTATAGAATCTGTCTGTATAAATGTCATGTGGTGTTATGGTTATGTGGATTTTAGGATAAAACCATAAAAAATCTAAAACCCCAGAAAAGAAACTCAAAATCAATCTCAAATGAGTCAGATCAGTAAAATATGATCTTAATAACCTATAAATAATGACAACTCCCATTTTTTTCTCTTTGTAAATGTAAATATTTTCATTTAATTTTACTGTATTTACACTAAAACAAACTATCATTTTACAAAAAAATATGAATAACCTGAACAAATATGAAGAACCTAAAATGTCCTTAGAGAACCAAGTGTAATTTTAAGGATATTCTGTATGTTATTTAATGTTTTGTGTATTTGTAGATCCACTTTCATCTGTACATTATAATAATGCACACGTGTAAATGATAAACTGAAGTAGAATATTGTTAAAATTGCACTTATTTTTCTTAAGAAATTTTAGATTATTCATGTTATTCACATTGTTACAAAGGATAGTTTGTAAATATAAATATTTTAATTAATGAAGTAAGAAAGTTTGGAATTGACATTATTTATGTATTATTATTTTACAGGTCTGGCCCACTTCAGGCCAACAAAAATGAACTAAAATACATTTGATATAAGAAATTATATTTTTGTGTTATATTTTTTATGTACTGTGATTGTGTATGCAATAAGAAATTTGACACACTGCTGATTTTACTGTTTCAAGTGCACAATATACAGTCGTAGAAAAAATGATTAGACCATCAAAAGTTATCCAAAACAATGTTTATGCAATCCAGTCTTAACTCCTGTGTGTATCATGTGACTAAAACAGACAGAAAAGAAAAGATTAAACGTGTAAAAGCACTGTTTTTGTCAGTCTAGTGTCATAGATATTGATGTAAGAACTGATGTGATCATGGTTATTATCTATAAAACCATGGGAAAACGGATAGATATCAGCTCTGAAATTAAACTACTATCAGATATTATTATTATTATTATCATTATTATATTTATCCAAACAAATGTACCTTTAGTTGGACCAGGCATTAAAATGAACAAGAAGTTGAAAGTAAGGTGGAATAATCATTTTTACACAACTGTATATTGACCCACTTTTATCCCATGCGTCAACATAGTCTGATATGTTGAATGAGTCGACGGCTTCATAAATGTTACAGATTGAGTGACTCATGCCGTTTTCGGTGTCTGTCTGAGCATTAGTCATCCACGTTTCATTCATTCATCGTTTAAGACTGCCCTTTGATTATCTACAGGTGAAGTTAACAGATTATTCTCTTTTCTACCCAGGAGTTCGACAACTATGCAGAATGGGATTTGAAGGATATCGATTTCGTGGATGATGACTCAGACGTCTTACGTGGTGGGTCAAGAGTTTATTGTGTGTTTAAATATACAGAGAAAATAAGATCGTGGCATTTATTATTCATTTGACCCTCATGTGTCTGTTCTTTTCAGCACTGAAGCTGGCAGTTGTTGATATCTATCATTCAAGATTAAAGGAGAGACAACGGAGGAAAAAGTAGGTTTTCTTTTTATTATAATCTGTTCAAGGGTAGATATGACTCTATTAGTAGCATGTAATAACCCCAGACCATCAGTAGATGGCATTATAATCTTTTAAGGTCATATGAAGTCCACTGTTCACTGATAGTTATGAAAGGGTGATTGAATACATTATATATTGAATTTAACACTAAGAATGTGTCAATTCAATTTGTCCATTCTGTTACATTTTTAGTTCAGTTTAGCTTACGCACTCCATGTACAATACTAATTATATATACATGTACAATACTGATTATATACATCTCATGTGTACACAGATATACATAGTTTCCTATAAACATAATATACATGTAGAAATTTACATATAGGCATTGGTTGTAAACATTATGTGTACACAATATACATAATACATACATATATACAGCAAGTCACTACTAATATACAACCCTAGTAGCCTGAAAGGGAGTGACAAGAAACAAAATTAATTTACTCCAACCCCCAGTTTCACTACTTAAACATGCATGGCTGCAATTATGTTAGAAAAATTAGCTGTAAACATGTATTAGTAGACCAAAACTAACCATACAGAACATAAATGTACCCAGTAAAGAGGAAAATACTAATAAAACACAACAGATTATAGGCACTGAAATGAATAGTTTTTAAAAAAAAAAGTAAATATATGGCATAAGTAATGTCAATAAACAAAGTAAAAATTTAATCAAAAGCAAAGAACAAACACACATAAGAAGCAGAAGAAAGTAAGAAAACTAAGAAAAACACCATATGGCCTTCATAGTCCTTCATCTCTATATTGTTTTAAACCATTTCTTTCTATTTTAATTTAAACAGCTGTATATTATTGGAGTGTTGCTTTAATTGAACCCCTAAACTGTTCCACAGTCGATCTCAAACACAGACACACTAAAGGTTTTGCTGGTGGTTCTCACTGCTCTGACCTTAAACTTACCACATCTCCTCATGTTATAACCTCCTTCATGTTCAATAAAACCCTTCTGAATGTTAACTGTAATGTTTGTTGACTTGCATGGTGTAAAATGTGTGCATTACAGTAACTAACCAGATCCAGCAACTTTAATAGTTTAGAATTTATGTAAAACACATTAGTATGATCTCAATAACCAGCCTTATGTAGAATTTGAATCTGTTATTTTTGGAGTTTAAAGAGGGGAAGCAGTGAACTTTTGTAGGTGTTGCCCCATATTACAATCCCATAAGTCCAATACGGCAACACAAGAGAGCAGTCTTGTGAATGTGGATGGGAATTGATAAGAATTTATCGATTACAATTCCATTATTGATTCTGCATATCGATCCGATTCCTTATCGATTCTCATTGGGTGAGGAAATAAGAGTAAAACCAGGTGTGTTGGCATTAATTATGTTTTATATTCCCATCTGCACAGAAAATATAACATATACAGTATGTACAAATAATAACAACATGACACCGGGTCTGGTTCGGGTTCTGTGGCAGTAAATATACCTGTGAAGTACTTGTTGGAGCTGTGGTAGATCAGAGTTTACAGTGTATTGGACTAATATACTGTCACATAGTGTGTTTTACCCACTGTTTAGTTTAGTTCAGTTTATTTTAGTTTATTTTGAGCTTATACACTCCATATACAGTGGGAATTACATATACATGTAAAATGTTCAACACTATTCATACACACTTCATACCTGTGAACACAGATATACATGGAAGGATTGGCACAAAAAAAAAGAAGAGAATGCCATATGCACAAATTACACACAAGAGCCATACATGAAGAGTCTACCGTTCCTGCTCCTGTTTCCTATCAATTACATTGGAGCCACTGCTGTACCGGTGGAGCAGAGCCACGGACCGGTACTGGTGATGTGGAGCCGTGGATCGGTACTGGAGGGCTGTTGTGCACAAGCTTCGCCAAGTGTCGTATCAAATCCATGACATTCCTACAGATGAATGTGATGCTGTTATAAATGTTTTTCTCATTATTGGATTTCCTCCTTTGAACAAATGGACCTGGTTTCGTCTATATCTGACATACAGACAGACTTTAGGGAGTTTCTGCCTGGACGCCATGGCGGCTACGTTCTGTATCAAAACAATGCAGTGTGCATGTGACATCATCATGCTTGACCAACAACAGCAGAATCGTTAAGCAGGCAGGCAAACGATCTCAAGGTATTGAGCTACTGGGAACCGGTTCTTTTTTGATTCCCATCCCTACTTGTGAATAACTTTAGTGTAATTTTTGCATTTCGCAATTCATCCCGTGGGCCGGATTGGCATCTGTGGTGGGCTACATCTGACCCCTGGTCTGCATGTCTGAGCCCCCTGCTTTACAGTGACTAACACATGAAAATAAGTGCATTTTTAAGCTACTTTGAAGGTCTGATTGTAAACCACAGGGAGGCCATCGTTCAGGTACAACTTACAAGCTCCAGAAGTCTGTCTGTAAACCTTGAATATTTTTGGAAATGAGAAAATGTGTCTGTCCCCCAGTGAACACTCCACATGCCAAACTGTTTGACATTTTGCCCAGTTTTCAGTTGGCAAAGACAGCATCCTCGCAGCACGGAACTTCAGAAAATATTTGAAGTCCACTTTCACTTTGTCTTTTTTTTTTTCATGCTCTCAGTGTCTGGTTCTCCCGTCACTATACACTCAACTCATCGTGGTTCTTTACTCTTATCTACTTCCGTGGCAGAGCTTCTCTGTGCTGACCTAAAACCTGAGTCTAGGTCATGCACTAATTATTTAGTCCAACCTACTACGGAGGACACGGTGACTCGTACACTTAACACCGTTGTTTTGAGAAAGCGCGATGCATCATCTTTACTCAGGTGAATGAAAATCAAGGTTCAAGGTTATTTTATTTATACCTACGGGTAGATTTTTTTTGCAGAGAGTGTGATTGCATTTAGCGTTTGATTACAAAACACACGTTAAACCTGATAGGCAGGCACTTGATTAGAGTGTCAAGACCAAAGACAAAAAAGTGCACAGTGTTCCACATTCACTAATATAGCAATTAAATGAAAAAAATAAAATAAATAAAAAAATTAAAAAGGCAAAAAACCCCACCCCAATATAGCTGCATTGATAAGTAAGAAAATTAAATAAATAAGATCAAGATAAATAAAAATAAGATGCAACAAAACAATAAAAAATAAGGAAATCAAAACAATCTCTAGGATAAAAACCAGAATAAGAACATCAAATTTTAAAATGTAAAAGTCACAATACTACATAGAGCTAAAAAAAATAGGATTAATAAATTAGGGCGTTTCTTCAACTAGGTGCACTAGTAGCCTTGTGAAATCAAGTAAAAAAAAAAACAAAAACAAAAGGTGATTCAAAACTCACCAAACACAATCTCATAAGTTTAAAAAAATTGTCTAATTTTAAGATCTGTGGAGAACAAACTTAGATTAAAAACATGCGGCCCGGGGTCCTAAAATCGGCACGCCAAAGGGTCCAATCATGGAATGAATTGGCGAAATACAAAACTTACACTGAAGATATGAACAATCAAGGATGTTACAATAATTTTAGGTCATTTCCATCTAAAGTGGGTCAGAGCAGCCAAATACTGTCAGAATAAACTAGAAATAATGAAAACAGCTATTTTTTTCCTCTTTCTTTTAGTGTGAAAAAGTAAAATTACACAAAACTGTTTGCATTTATAGACTAGCCTTTGTCAAAAAATGTGAATTAAGTGCAATAACAAAATTCTGTTATGAAATGTTTTGTGTATTTGTAGATCCACTGTGATCCATACGTTATAATAAACATGTGAAAATGAGAAGCTGAGGTAAAATAATGTCAAATTGTGAAAATTGCACTTTTTTGTAAAAAAAATGTTCATATTTAAAAAAAAACCAAAACATTTTGATTATATAACATTACTGTTTTTCACTCTAAAGCATAGAAGTTAGACATACAAATTTTGGAATTGACATTATTGTTCCATTATTTTGTTATTACTGTATTTGAATGATCCGGTCCACTTCAGCTCATATTGGGCTGAATGTGAAACTGAACTAACATGAGTTTGATACCCCTGAAATAAACTGTCTATGTCTTAGCAGCAATATATATATATATCAAAAATAAACTCTATCCATCTCATAACAATAATACACACATCAAAATAAACTGTCCATTTCTTGGCAGTAATATACATACATCAAATACAAACTGTCCACTTTATCATATTTACTTTACATTTCGGATTTGTTTGTCAAAAAGGTGGCTTCCTCAATATATCTTGAGTTTAACCCTTTAACTTGTTGCTGGACCATATGTTTTATCACATTTTGAGTGTCTATATATCAATAAGTGGAGTACCGAACTGATCTGAACCTAATTGAACCAAGAAAGATGAAAATCACTAAAGACATTTGGCCTGTTTTTGGTGAAAATATCAAAGATATGAATACCTTTATGACATATCATAGTATAAGAGGCCTTCCTGAACATAATTATATTATTTGATACCACAAAAAAAATTAGATATGTAATATATTTTTTTTATAAACATGCTCACTAAATGGTTGATTTGTGTCTTTATGGTAAAAGTGGAAAAAATAAATCAATCTAAAATTTGCTGCAAATATTACACATTTAGTGGTAGTACCATGAATGTGTTGAAAGATCTTACTAAGTAATTTTTGACACTTTCCAAGTTGATATTAGTAAGCATGGTTAAAAAAATCTATAAATGACTCACTCAAGGGAATAAGGAATGGAAACTACATATTTTTTCATCAGGTTTTTCTATGGGTAGTTAAAGGGTAGAAATAAAATTGAAGATTATTAAATCGAAAATAGAGAAAACTGAAAAAAGTGACTTTTTCATCAAAATCTATCATTAATCCTTTGACTGCTTACTCACCCATGTGGTTTAACACAATTTGAGTACCTCTATTTCAATAAAGGGAGTACCGAACCCATCTGAACCGAATGGAGCCAAGAAATATGAAAATCACCAATGACATTTGGACTGTTTTTGGGGAAAATATGAAAGATATGAATGGTTTTTTGGCATATCATAGTATAAGAGTCCTTCCTGAACATAATTATATTAATAGATACCACAAAAAAACTTAGATTAAATATGTAGTAATTTTTTAACAACATGCTCAACTAAATGATTGATTTGTGTCTTTATGGGAAAAGTGGAAAAATTAAACCAATTTGAAATAATGGATTATTTATTATAAAATCAAAACCTCTGTTCATGTATTGCTGCAAATATTAAACAATCAGTGGTAGTACATCATGAATATGTTGAAAGAATTAACTTGGTAAGTAATTTATGACACTTTCTGAGTGGATATTATTAAGTGTTGTTTAAAAAAAAATCTATAAATACTCACTCAAAGGAATAAGAAATGGAAACAACACATTTTTTCATCAGGTTTTTCTTGGTGGGGTAGTTAAAGGGTTAAAATAAAGGTTCTGATCATATTTGAGTGATTTTGTTTTGATGTGTAACACACATAATATTAACATGTAATGGTTTTCCCAGGCCTTGATGCACACATTAGACCTTATGACAGGCTGACGGTGTGGTGGCTGTCAGTATTGAACACGCTCAGTCAGTCCTTGTTGTAATGATCCTTCAGTAAATCAGCCTTAACGACTTCATGTTCCCTGAGCAGCGAGGAATGGCATGTGTGGCTGGGCAGGCACGTGGGTTTTCTAAGCCCACGTTTTCATCTCGGGGAAGTTCTAGCTCATGGTTACACTTCCAGGCATGTGTCGTGGGCAAATAGCCATGACCCTTAAGTCTCAGAGTTCAGACCTTCCAAGTATTTTGACCTCTGTTAATGAGTAAAGTGCATTTACGGCAGGGGCCTTAAACTCATTTTGGTTCAGGGGTCACATTCAGCCCAATTTGAGCTCAAGTGGGCCGGACCAGTAAAATAATGACACGATAACTTAAAAATAATGACAACTCCAAGTTTTTAATTTTTGTTTTCTTTCCCCCATGAAATTATAAAAATATTCACATTTTTACAAAAAAAAAGATGTGAATAACCTGAAAAAATTGACATTTTGTTAAAAAAAAGTGTGCAAATTTGACAATATTATGCCTCAACTTACTATTTACACAGATACATTATACACAATGTTACACAAACATGTAGTAACAGGCAGAATATGGTTCAAATTACATGTAATTAAGACATTTCAGATTTTTCATATTCAGGATATTTCTGTTTTTGTAAAATGATAGTTTGTTTTAGTATAAAATAGAAACATTACATGAAAATATTTACATTTACAAAGAAAAAAATTTGGAGTTGTGAGTATTTATTTATTTCAGGTTATTATAATATTTTTCCTGGTTTCTATGTGGAACCTGACCTAAAACTTTTGTTGTTTAATAGTTAAATTCAGTCTTATGCACTCCATAGACAAAACTAATTATATACAATGTACAATACTGATCATATAAATCTCATTATGGGTACCCAGATTATTCACAGAATCTGCTGTAAACACAATATACATAGAGAAATTTACATTAACAACTAGAAAAAGCACTCAGAGAGCGCAGACCTCCGCCAAGCATGATAGTTTCCTCCATATTATGACTCACACCAAAGAAATAATCCTACATTTATTTGTATCAGTGCCCTGACTTTTTTTTTTCGTTTTTTTTTTTTTTGTGGAGTTATAAGCACAAATGCCAAAAATGGTCCTATCTTCCAATGTTAAAAAATCCTGGATCCAGGATCCAGATCACTCCCAAAATGTAATTGCTTGTTCCTTGTGTCATTTCCATTATGTCCTGCAAATTTCCTCAAAATCTGTCCAGTATTTTTTGCGTAAGGTTGCTAACAGACACAGACAGACTGTGTGGAGTCACTGCTCCGGTACCTGGCCCCTCCTCCTGTTGCACACACACAGCTCAGTGAAGAACAGGTCGCCCCGCCCACACCCACATGGAGGAGAGGAGAAACATGCACCATTCCAACAGAACTGGCGCAGTTGGACGGGAGTAAAATGTTGGATCACTCCCAAAACCTAATCTATTGTTCCTTGTGTCATTTCCATAATTTCCTGAAAATTGCATCCAATTCCGTCCAGTATTTTTTTTTCATAAAGTTGCTAACAGACAAACGCCGGCAAAAACATAATCTCCTTGGCGGAGGTAAATATGCATAGAGAAATAAACACAGAGACATTATGTGTACACAATATACATAATACATGAATATATACAGCAATTTAATCTTAATATACAACCCTAGTACCCCGAAAGGGAGTGTGAAGAAGTAAAACTAATTTACTCCCACCCTCAGTTTCACTTCCTAAACTTGTATGGTTGCAATTATGTCAAATAAATTAGTTGTAAACATGCATTAGTACACCAAAACTAACTTTAATACAACATACAGAACACACATGTACCCAATAAAGAGAAAAATACTAATAAAACACAACAGATTAAACACCAAAATGAATAATTAAAAAAAAAAGCAAATATCTAATAAATAGTGACAATAAATGTTGTAAAAATTAAATGAGAATCAAAGAACAAAGCACACACATAAGAAGAAAAAGAAAGAAAATTAACAAAGAAACAAAGGAAAACACCACATGACCTTCATAGCCTTTCATCTCTATATTATTTTAACACCATTTCTTTTTATCCTAATATCAGTCTCCATTTCTTCCAGGATTATCCGGGACCACGGACTGATCAACTTGCGGAAATTTCAAAGTAAGCGCTCTCATAACACTCACTGGGGCTCGGCTACGGCGGTGGCGGTATTCATAGCAATTTGCAGGGGCGTGTGATATCTACCAGTCAAAATGCGGCAGAATGTTTCTAAGGATGCAAGCAAACAACTCCAGTCTAATAACCACCGTTAACCTCGCTGGCCCCGGAGGTAGCTGGAGTGTGGCAACTGACAGAGCTTGTATTTATGATCAAGGCTGGGAATAGTCCACGGGGGCTGTGTGCCAGAGCGTGCCACGGCATAATTGCTTTACTGTGAATAGATAGCATGCGATGAACGCCGCTGCCATCATCGCAGAAATGGGGGGGGGGAGTCTTCATTATTGATCCACCTGTCACGGTGTGGATTTCATTGAGCTAAGTAATGTAAATCTCTGGACTCCATACATTAAAGGCCGAAGCGACGGCGATGGATTTGTCCAATTAAACGCTCTTCTTCGACCACCCGGCCCATCGTTACATCTCCACGTGTTGCTGTGTGAAATTGGCGGCGGTTTGGGACTTGAAGAGTTCTCCCCTCATGTTTTATTTATGTCTCCTCCAGCCTCCAGTTAGCCCTCCTCCCTTTTTCCCTCCTTTCCCTTATCTCTCCAGTCTTTCAAGACAAAAGGGAACTCAGAGTAGCTGTAGAGCTGCAGACCGGTTGTCATGGAGACTGTCAAAGATTGTGTGTCTGTGGGGAGTGTGCGTGTGCTCATGTGTATGTCACATGCAATAATGAAAGCACTATCCACCCCTGGGAGGCTCACAGTATCATGTCTCAGGAACTGCTGGAGGCAGATTGACCGGTGTTGTTGGGGGGCAGTCGGGTGACGGCCGGGAAGAGCTGGTTACTTAAATTATTCCAGTCTGTGGGTTTTTGGTGGTTTTGGGGTTGGGGGTTTTTTGTCATTTGTTTGGTGTCAGCTGTGTGCTGGTATGCAGTAGGGATACATGATATTGAAAAAACTGATATTGCAATTTTTTTTTTTTTAACCTTGTGATATAAATTGTATTGCAATTGTACTGTAATCGCATATTAGGGCCACATAAGAAAATAAAATCATTTGTCACTATGAGAATAAAATCATTATATATATTGAGAATTAAGTTGTATTTTTAAAAAACTTATTAAACAAAAATTATGTATTTTTATTGGATTAAAGTCGTAATATTTTGAAAAATAAAGTCACAATGAGAAAGTCGTAGTTTAAAAAACTCATAATTGAATGAAAATAATATACTTTTCTGAGATTAAAGTCATAATATTTCAAGAATGTCATAATTGAGAATAAAGTTGTAGTTTTAAAAAACTCATTCATTGAAAATAATGTATTTTTCTGAGATTAAAGTCGTAATATTTTGAAAATAAAATCATAATATAATGATAATAAAATTGTAGTTTTAAAAACTAATTTAATAATGTACTTTTCTGAGATTAAAGTTGTAATATTTCAAGAATAGAGTCATAATGAGAATAAAATTGTAGTTTAAAAAATTCATTATTTAATGAAAATAAGGTATTTTCATGAGAATAAAGTTGTAATATTTTGAAAATAAAGTCACAATATAATGAGAATAAAGAATCCTCATTATTTAACAAAAATAATGTACTTTTATGAGAATAAAGTTGTAATATTTAGAGTATCAAGTCATAATGTAACAAGAATAAAGTTGTAGTTTTCAAAAACTAATTATTTACCAAAAATAATGCACTTTAATGAGAATAAAGTCATAATATTTTGAAAATAAATTTGACAGAGTGTCTGGTTACAGTGAACACAAGTGAAGCAACAACTTCACTTCTGTTGAACTGGACCAACCAGATTGATGACATTATCCTCCTGATAAAAAGTACCACATTATTTTCATTAAATAATGAGTTAAAAAAAACAAAAACTAAGACTTTATTCTCATTATATTCAGACTTTATTCTCAAAATATTCTGACTTTACTCTCACAAGTGACAAGCGATTTTATTTTCTTATGTGGCCCTAATACACTGTCGTAAAATTACGATATGAAAAAATACTTGGGGATATAATAGCTGCTGACATAAATGGTTAAACACATTAGTTGTGTTCCCTCTCGTTGTGTCAACAGATGTAAGACACTTTCGACACAGAACACTTGTTTCAATATTATTTTTCTTGCAGTTGAAATAATTCCAGATAACTGACATTACTTTTACTTTTGGCACCAAGTTTTTGTTTTCGGTGATTTTTCTCTTGTTCGTCTCATTTTTTAATATTGTTACCAGCGAGTCACTCCATGTGCAGGGGCGTGGTCTGCTTCAGCAAACAGATTGTGATAGGTGGATTGCTGTGTGCAGCGTGGGTCAGGTACCGATGAAATTATTTGAGAACACGTTAAGTTCATTTTCCTCCTACATTGCAGGACCTGTGATGTGACTGTTGCGTACACGTACATCACGATGACGACGCTCAAACGATATCTTATGCAGCAACATCATCTATATCTATGTAGACTTCTACCGTGTCCACTGTTATATAAGATTTCATGTGTTAAACCCGAGAAGGCAGCAGATAATTAGCTCTCACATACAAACCCACGCAACAACACTGACCACACACACACACACACACACAACCAGTCCTCTCACACCCACACAACAGCTTTCCTCTCCATCTTTGACACTTGTCTGTTACTCAGTAGCACAGGCGATGCTTTGAGATGAACACAGCAGCCTCTCCAGTGTGTGTTCGCCTTTAGAGTGACTTAAGTGGTGGTGAAAACACATGTGGAGCGTTTCTGTGTCCAATCTCAGGAGAGGTCTTTGTGCTTTTGATGCAGCGAGGGGATCGGATCACATATTTAATGACATTTTCTTTGTTGTTCTATTCAGCCATATTCTGAATTGGTGAAAAAAACAAGACAAAAGACACATTGCTACACTCTAATTTGTGGGTGGTTCCCTTTTTACAGCAACATTTAGATTAATTCATTTGTTTATTTCAAGATTATGCACTCTAGGTACAATACTAATTACATATACATGTACAATATTCAATTCTGTTCATATAGATCTCATGTACAGATATACATGGAGAGTTTGGTGTAAACGCCATATACATAGAAATGTACATGAACATAGAGAAATATACATAACTACGATGGTGTATTAGGGCCACATAAGAAAATAAAATGGCTTGTCATTGCGAGAATAAAGTCATAATATTTCGAGAATAAAGTCATAGTTAAAAAAAATCTATAAAATATATATTTGAAATACATTTAATTCATGTTTAAAGGATGAAAAACACTTAAACACGTAATTAAATTACTTTGTTGTAGATATTTGGTACATTTTAGAAAAAATCAGGGTAAGTGAAACATGTGGACATAAATGTTGACACAAAAAGACAATCACCCTTTTACACTTGACACTTGAATGACGTGTAAACCATCCGCTGTATACACCCTAGAATCAAAAACAGCCTTTCATCAATTAGGTCTAAGTGTAGTTGTCTGAGGAAGGCTTTTACTGTCATTATGACATGTGAGAAAATATAGATTAAAACTGAAGATTCATGCTCAGATTGTAAAAAAAACAAACAATCATAAACCTTTCAAGAAGGATTATATTTTTTTGTACATATTTTTGCACCTTAATTTTATAGTACAACTCTATTTTGTACATATTTTACACCCTAACTCTTTTCCCCTT
>JAPTGZ010000006.1:33551648-33564704 GCA_029814645.1 Fowleria isostigma | reverse complement strand
CTTGTTCATTTTAATGCCTGGTCCAACTAAAGGTACATTTGTTTGGACAAATATACTGATAACAACACAAATATCTGTTAGTAGTTTAATTTCAGAGCTGATATCTATGACATTGTACTGACAAAAACAGTGCTTTTACACATTCCATGTTTTCTTTTCGGTCTGTTTCAGTCACGTGATACACACAGGAGTTAGAACTGGATTATATAAACATTATTTCTGATGACTTTTGATGGTCTGATAATTTTTTCCGTGACTGTATTTCTGAAAATTACAACAGCAGTCGTAAATAGGCTGACAGTGGCGTTGATCAGTGTCTGAGTCCAGGTGTGATGTTAGACAGGAGGAGTTCAAGGACATCCGTATTACACAGAATCGTGCAACACTTGTGTAGAACCACATGAGGCCCTGAAGGGGTCACTTTGAGTTTTTGTACTAGTTTTACCACCTGAGAAAGGCCCATCTAAAACTTCCACATCCATTTTAGTACCCACTATATTTAGAATATTTCCGCTGCTTTCTCTTGCTGTCATGCTGTCATTTCCCACAGACCACTGAAACCTTGAAGCACTCCTTTATATTCACTAGAGTTCCCTGACAAAGAGACCAATTCTGCATCCCGTGTTCTGTCACTATGATGTTTTAATGTTATTTTTGATATTATTCAAATCACAAATATGTGCAATAATTTACTGTCATCTTTTTTTTATTCATTCTCTTTCTGTTTTCCACTCCATGTGGTACCACAGTAGTTTTCTCTCTCAGTCTAACATGATAGTTTTTCTGGTATGTAAACTGAAGTAATGTTACTGCTGCTGTTGAAAGGAAGTTTACATGTTATTAATGTTGAAAAGATGTGAATATTTTCACAACACAACTTTGTCCAAGGCCTGAACACTTATATTTATAGATTTTATGCCTCTGTCCTTCTTGTATACACATCGATAAAACTATGAAACAGGAAGACTGATTTTTTTAAATTACATCACCCAGCATTAGTTGACATTGATGTTTTTTTATGTAAATTTCCTCATCAGTGGTGCAAAATGTTCAACTCAGCTTCAATATGGAAAGGCTCAAAAAGACTTTACCTACTAAATGCTAATTATTACTTATTTGATGAGTTGTAGTGGGTAGTGTAATTATACTTTTGATAAAGTGGGATATTGTTGTAGAAAAAAGAATCATTTAAAAAAAATACATAAGGGTCTGGTCAAAGGGAGATAGACAACTGTGGTAAAAATTTTAAAATGTCCCCCAGTACTCTATCATAACTCATTTTTTAGCAAATTTTGTCTAGTTTTTAGATCTGTTTTTGAATTTCTATTGATAAAAAAGTTACATCAAAATGAAGACGGGCAGATCTGCTCCATCAAAGCATATCTGAGAATGACAATTTTATCTCTTTTTTTTTTTTAAATATTGTAAAAATTTGAAAAATGTAATATATGAAGTTCTTTTTTCATATTTTACTTTTTATTATGTGTATCCAAAATGTTAGTTTTTTATACTACATTTTCCAAAAAGCTACTTTTGTTGCATGTAAACTTTGGGGCATGGAGATTTTAAGCATTTGATTTGTTACCATAAAATTAAGTGCTTTTAAAAACTTTTAATTATTTTACTTGGAACTGGATAATGAAAATTACAGAAAGTAAAGATATACATACATATTTTAAGGTACTTTATACAAAAGTTGTATAAATTATAAATAACTATGTGAAATTTGCATGTCTTTTTCTTTGATCCGTTACTAACGACTATCTTACTTGCACTAAATATTGAACCAAACCTTCCTGATCACATGGTTATATAACATTTAAACTCACTAATAGTACACAAATATGAACTAACGTCATCTTACGTGTTGATGAACAGGGTGTGTTAAAATTAATCAAATTTATGCCGTTATTTGACTTTATTAAGTATATGTAACACCACCCTTGGGTGATCACTGACCCTGTTCCATCTGATGTTAAGGTTTGAGGTACTTACTCCTGTTAGAACTGAACGTGTGAAGAATTTGTCAGGAAAAAAAAAAAAAAAATCACTTAGGAAGTTTGTGAGGTAAATAAATGCTGACGGTATCCATCAGCTCCAACCCTTTCATATATTTATAGGATTAAAATGGGAGTGGTGACTTACCTTGGACAGACAGGTCAAAGGTTGCCAGTTCGTTCTTGATCATCTCCTCGCTGGACTTGACTTTGGCCTGAGTGCTCGCCTTCAGGAAGTCCGATTTTCCAAACTTGGGCTTGTCTCCCTGAAAAGCCCCAAACTCATCCAGAGCTTCGCCTTGGGTTCCGTCCGAGCCCGTCTCTGTGGCGGCAGCTGGCGAGTCCGACTTTTCAGACACAGTACTGGCAAAGTCCCCAAAGTCGTCCTCATCGTCTCCACCGCCGTGCTCGCCAAAATCAGCAAAGGCTTCAAACTTGTCATCTGCGGAGGAGCCGTCCTCGGCGGGGAGGGAAGCGCTAATCTTTCCCACCGGAGTTCCTGTGATGTTTTCGGTGCTGCCAAAGGTCAGCTCCTTTCTGTGAGTGGGGGCGGAGGATGGGAGGACGGCCCCTTCCAAGCCCTGTGGTTTTCTCACATCACCAGGAAGACATTCCTCCCGGTCTGACCAATCGTAGTTGGCCAGGCTGCTGAGCGCCGCCGTCCCAAAGGGGTCAAATTTCATGTCGTCTCCTTCTGTAATGACAACACAGACATACGAGTGGTTCCTAGGAATAGCACAGATGCTTTCATGATAGGTGGTAGATTAATGAGCCTGGATGAGAGACGGAGGATTCTGTCAAATTATCTCTGTGACTTACACAGATTCAGTCGTATCTGAGCCCATATCTGACCAAAAAAATTCATCATCATTATTTCTAGTACTAATTATACATACAGTCGCAGAAAAATGATTATTCCATACTATGTTTTCTTCAATTTCTTGTTCATTTCAATGCCTGGTCCAACTAAAGGTACATTTGTTGGCCAAAAATAATGATAATAAATATATCTGATAGTAGTTTAATTTCAGAGATGATATCTATCCACTTTTCATGGTTTTATAGATAATAACCAAAATCACATACACTTATGCCCAAAATGATTCATACCTCTGTCAAATATAAGGAATTTATTTTTTTCAGTAACAGATTAGTATTTCAACTCAGATTTGACATAAATAGGACATGGAGGAACATCTGGAGCCATGACTAATTTACTGAAGTAAAGTTGCAAACAGTTAAAGGTTTTTATTTAAACACTGAACAAAAATCACCACGTCCAAAATTATTCATACCCCACTGATACCAAGACAAATATCCATAGGATGTTTAAATAAACAGTGTAACTTTACTTAAATAAATGTGTCATGGCTCCAGACCTTACTCCATGTCCTATTTATGTCAAATCTGAGTTGAAATACTAATTAGTAACTGAGAAAAATAATTAATTCCTTGTATTTGACAGGGGTATGAATAATTTTAGGCTTAAGTGTATATACATCATATTACATTTTATATGTACGTGTGTATCTGTTTTTCCTGTTTGTGATATTTTATACCTATGTTTAAGTGTAAGTTTGCATTTTACAAACTCTCAGTTACATTTGTCCACTTAAAATATAAGAAATTCTTTGTATTTGCCAGGAGTATGATTAATTTTGGGCTTAAGTGTAAGTTTTTACATCAATATCTCTGACATTGTACTGACAAAAAGTGCTTTTAGACACTCCATGTTTTCTTTTCTGTCTGTTCTAGTCACATGATACACACAGGAGTTTGGACTGGATTGAATAACCATTGTTTCTGATGACTTTTGATGGTCTAATCATTCTTCCCACAACCTGATGACTTTGATTTTTGAGTTTTTCAGTACATCAGAATTTTGTCTTTGTTTGAGTGCAAGGGGGAGAAGGAAATGGAATTGATTCTGCAAAGAATTAAAATATTATAAGTAAAAATGTGAAGAAAATCTACCTTAAAAACAGTTTGCTGTAGGTAGTTCACATCAAAAGAGTAAAGAATGTGGAAAATCAAACCCCAAGTAATTTCTTAATCCTGTGAGCAACACAAATGACTTTTTTTCACCTCTATTAAACTGGAGTGGAGGTAAAAAAAATACATTTATGTAATTTTTTTTTAACACCCTGTGCAAATAATCCTCAAGTTGTCTGTGGCTACATTCTAGAAGAGGTCAGTGAGGATGTATGTCTCTAAGGAATCTAAAGCCTCAGTAGGCAGACATCAGGACACAAACACCCTTTCCTGCAGTGTTATCTTCTCTATTCTAAAGCATAGTCTGAATAAAAACATGAATGACATGACACTGTTTCATGCTACAGAAGTGAAGCCACAGTTCTGGTTGTGTGATCTGCTGTGTTGTTTCTGTGTGGAGCCACAGAATTCATTCAATAAAGATGTATCTGACAGAGTCTAGACAGCAATTGGACATTAAGGCTGTCAATCACCCATTTTTATACCGCCTCCTTCTGAATAAAAAGGGTGATTCTCTTTTTGTGTCAACATTCATGTCCACATGTTTTACTTACCCTGATTTTTTCTAAAATGCACCAAATATTTACAACACAGTAATTTAATTATGCATTTAAATGTGTATCATTATTTAAACATAAATGTATTTTAAATATTATTATTTTGTATGTTACACCTTTTTGGTGACACACATGCTCAGTTTCATTGTGTCCACAGTGCAATGTTGTCAACTTCTTCCTGTGTGTTCTCCAGGGTCTGTAAGGTCCACCTCTGCATGAACAGTAAGTGCACCTGCTTCATTAGGTACCATGAAATGATGGTACTAATTAAGGAATGATGTTAAAGGGTTAATGTGGAGGGGGTCTGGATCAGCAGTTATGTTGGTGTAATGTTCTAAAACTGATGTTGTAATGTTCTAAAAATCCATGGTCCTTTCATCTTACATGTATTTTATACTTATATATACTAGGATTTTAATTTAATTTAATTTTTTTTCTGCTTATGGGTAAGGAACCAAATATGGAAATTTCATTAACCTTGATTTTCTTCAATACAATTTTAGAATTTTGAAATATCTTACAAAAGTAATAAAGTCTTGTTATCTCCTCCAATAACAGACAATGGTTGAAACGTAGAATTTCAAAGTGTTTCTATGAGTGCCCTATAAAGCAGGGGTCTCAAACATGCGGCTTGGGGACCAAATCTGGACCACCAAAGGGTCCACTGTGGCCCGTGGGTTGAATTAGTGAAAAACAAAAATTACACTGAAGATATTAACAATCAAGGATGTCAAAATAATTTTGAGTCAATTCAGTCTAAAGTGGGTCAGACCAGTACACTACTAACATATAAAATATAAATAATGAAACCTGCAAAATTTTCTCTTCGTTTTAGTGTAAAAAAAGTAAAATTACACCAAATGTTTACATTTACAGACTAACCTTTTATTAAAAAATGTGAATTAAGTGCAATTTTAACAATATTCTGCCTGTTATTAAATGTTTTGTGTATTAATCCACTGTGATCTGTAAGTTGAAACACACATGTGAAAATGAGAAGCTGAGGCAAAATAATGGCATATAGTTAAAATTGCACTTTTATCTAAATAACTTTTTTCCTGTTTTCCCTACTTTTTTAAAGAATAGTTTGTAGATGGAAACATTTTGATAAAAATAATTTCACTTTTTCCACTTAAAAACATAGACGTTAGACATACAAATTTTGGAACTGACATTATTTATATATTATTACGTTATTATTTTACTGATTCAGCCCACTTTAGATCAAATTTAGCCGAATGTGTCAATGTGTCACATCCCAAAAGTTGTATTTAAAGATGTGAAAATGTTGTCCCAGTTAAATAATAAAACCTAATATGAGTCAGAGATATTATTTACAATGATGGCTGCTTCGTATTCATACTTGTAGCTCTGTAGCAGTAACTGTTAAACAATTTTTCTCTCCAAAAGGTAAACATGTAGTTATGATGTTGATGCTAAATCATGTTTATGAGGAGGAGATTACTGCCATTATCTTACTGAGACACAGTATGCACTGATGCAAACAGACTATTCTTCAAATGTGACAGTGCCATAGCTGGGTCTCAGTGGTGGTAAACAGCCTTCTAGACAATAAACGGAGCAGATCTGCTTCTACCAAATGTAACTTGAAGGATTTAGTCTCGTGACAGACTGCTAACAACATGAATAAAAGATCTTTCCTGTCACCAAATCCGTTTTCTTACACTGTGTTGTGTTGACAGAACACAGTTTGCAATCAATTTTGTTGCAGCTAATAGCATCTGACAGAGTTGTAAAGCTTGTGCGCATTTGTCAACATGTCAGTATTTAGGTCTCCCTCACAATGTCTCACACACGCACAAACACACACAACAGCCCTAGTAGTGTGGAGGGATTTCACTGTCGAAATGAGGAGGGCGCAACTTGCATAGAAATTAGCATAAAAACTGACATTGTAAACTAGGGCTGCATGATATTGAAAAAAACTGACATTGCAATTTTTTTAACCTTGTGATATATATTGTGATTTTCTTCTTTGTTTTTGCTGATTTTCTTCTTGTTTTCAGTGATTTTTCTTCTTCGTTTTCAATCATTTTCTTTTTTGCTTTCTGTAATTTTCTTTTTGTTTTCTGTGATTTTCCTTCTTTTTCCTTCAGTCATTTTCTTCTTTGCTTTTGGTGATTTTCTTCATTTTTGGCAATTTTCTTTATTTTCAATGGTTTTCTTCTTTACTTTCTGTGATTTTCTCTTATTCATTGCTCATTTTTCATTGTTGTTACCAGCGACTCACTCCATGTGCAGCTTCAGCAAACTGAAATATTGTGATTGGTGGATGGCTGTGTGCAGTGAAATTAGATGAAACAAGTTGAGTTAATTTACCTCCTACATTTAAGGACCTGTGATGTGACTATCATGCACATGTACATTGCGATGACGATGTTCCAACAATATACTGTGCAGCTCTATTGTGGACGCCTTTAAAAACAGTGAGAAGATGCACACAACTAGCCTTTCCTACATTTCCTGAAGAAATGGTAACGCGTGTGCTCGCCTCTTGCCGGATTGGTGGACTTATGGTTAGGTGTAAAAGTAAAAAATAGTCTGGGTATGAGTTACAGCTGCACATTATATCGTTTGAGCATCATCATCACAATGTATGTGTACACAACAGTCACATCGTAGGTCCTGTAATGTAGGAAGAAAATGAGCTAATCATGTTCTCATCCAATTTCAAGGATACCTGACACACACTGTACAAAGAAAATTACTGAAAACAAAGAAAAAAATCACTGAAAATGAAGAAAATCACCAAAAACAAAGAAGAAAATCATCAAAAAGGAAGGGGAAAAAAATCACAGAAAATGAAAAAAATCACTGAAAATAAAGAAAAAAATCTCCAAAAAATCACCAAAGATGAAGAAAATCACTGAAAAAACAAAATAAAATTACTGAAAGCAAAGAAAATCTCCAGAAAACAAGGACAAAAATCACAGAAAATGAAGAAAATCTCTAAAAATGAAGAAAATGACCAAAAATGAAGAAAATTACTGAAAACAAAGAAGAAAATCTCCAAAAATTAAGAAAATGACCAAAAACAAAGAAAATCACTGAAAACAAATAAGAAAATCTCCAAAAACGAAGATGAAAATC
Organism: Fowleria isostigma; assembly: GCA_029814645.1. Lineage (NCBI taxonomy): Eukaryota > Metazoa > Chordata > Actinopteri > Kurtiformes > Apogonidae > Fowleria > Fowleria isostigma. Next base: position 33,557,047 of record JAPTGZ010000006.1, on the reverse strand, counting down.
ACAGAAAATGAAAATTACCAAAAATGAAGAAAATCACAAAAAACAAAGAACCAGTACAATGATATCATCTGCCTGCAGATTGTTAGCTAGCTAACGCTACCAGTCATCCTCCAAATGTAGATTTTGGCTAAGACACACCATTGAACCCAGGTCCCAGTAGCAATCATTGATTGTCTAGTCGAGTCTTAATCTGTGATGTCATTCCCAGTAAAATTGGAAGCAAGAGTAGCTCAGTGAAGAATCGAAGGCAAGGAGAACATAAAGGTGAGAACGAACAGAAAACGAAAGCAAAGACAACAGTGAGTGTGAAAATCAGGAAGTCTAAGGTGATTTTGCAAAAGTGTCTATGTGTCCCCAATAATAATTTTACTCCTTACAATATTATTTTTACCTCTTCAGTTTCAGTTTTTACGCTCATTTCTATGTAAGTTGCGCTCCCCTACTTTTGAAAGTGAAATCCCTCCATATACTAGACACAGATACAAAAGCAATTTGTGAAATTGACAAGGGTCCAGAGCTGTTTGGTAATTATACTGCCATTTGAGAAAAGGAGTGAGAAAATAAGACGGTACGCATTTCAGCAATACCAACAGTAATATTTATTACGACAACATGAGTAGAGAGAAAGAGAGAAAAGGTCACAAAGTACTGTGAAAGAGGTCTATCATTACAAGAGGTTTGTCAAACTAACACTTGAAAAAGTAGATTTCAGTCATTTAGAATACAAGGGCATGCAGAGTCAGGAAAATAAAAGTAAGAAAACAAACAGCATAAAAGGAAAACAAAGGTAATCTGAGGATATAGAAGCAGAAACCAGAATGAGAAGGCACATTCACAGACTAAAATCAGTAATTCTGGGGAGATGACAAACTTGGTTTTACTAGTAGGATGTAAAGCAACAGGATTTTTGGAAACAAATTGAATACAGAACACTTGAAAAGCCAGGTTGGAAAGATAATTCAAAGAACAAGCTCAAGGCAGAATGCATTAACCCTTTGAGGACCTGAGGGACACTTTGAATCAATGGGGCATAAGACGATGCTAACAGCCCTCTCTGGAGTGGAGATCAGCCCCTGAAACTGATGCTTTTGTTCATGCAAATCGCACTTTAGAAACAGTAAAAGGGCTGAACGGCCTCGGTTTAAGAGGCTGCTTTGTTCATGCATTCAGTCAGTTCACAAAGTAAATTGTTGTCTTGTGTTACCACATGGTTAACGTTGTGTGGAATCTATGAGCAAAATAAGCAGAAGAGATCAGATCTGCATTTAAACACAAGAAACAACCTTCTTCAAGCACTCAAAGGGTTACAGAAAACAAAGAGGGCCATCCTTACATCTCACTGTCAGCAGACCATGATGGGAGTTGCCGGACAATGTGAGCTGCACATGCATACAAGCATTTATCTTTGTCAGACATCTTTTACGACTTGCTACAGCACCCTCGCTTGGATAAACGACCCGCTATAGCACTGTGATTACCTTTCACCGCTCGGTCTCCCCCAGATTTAGAAATGTTTAGTTCTCAGGCTAACGTTAGCGACATGGTGCAAGTGGCTGCAGAACGAGCCTCAGACCACTGGTTAGCTCTTAAGCTGGGCTCCCAGGGCTCAGCACTTCGAACTTTAAGGGCAGAGCCTGGCCGACAGGGCTCCCAGTTCATTCTCTAGGACTGTTCTTGCCCAGACCGGACTGTCCATTCTTAATATTGAGAAATGACAACCATTACTTTTAAAAATTGTGGTGCTGCATGAAGTGGAAATATGCAAAAGTGGGCGTGGCCCAAGTTCCACCAATCACCAAACACCTACATCATAGATTTCCTATGGAACCATCAAAGACCCTGCCTAGGACGAGGAGCTAAAATGGTTCTAGGAACTATGGTCCATGGTTCTTAATTCTTATGTTGTCTGAATGTGCAATAAAAGGGCCTAGTTTGTGAAAAGGTTATAGGAACTACAAAGAGTTCTTACAGCGCAGTAAGGCCTTTTGACTCTAAAAATCCCTTCTGATCAAGAAAGATCCTCCTTACAAGTAAAGTCAGGTCTCTGTACTTTTACACAGTTTGACTCATACAAAAATGATTTGTCCTCGTGAGGTGCTGTAGCGAGTCGTAAAAGATGGCCGACCGAGGTAAACACTTGTACACAAGCGTGACTCACATTGTCTGCTGACACTGACATCCCAGAGAGGGCCTTCATTACATCCAGTCACAGATGTTCAAACAGCTTTAAAGAGACAGTATCCTTTTTCTCTTGCTACAGTGCTTGTTTGTCAAAGCAGGCTAATGTGCACAAACGGTTATGAGCCCCTAAACAATAGTACAGAATTATTAGTCAAGACAACAGACTAGTTCAGACTAATTTAATAAACACTGTGTCCCTACTAAATAGGCTACATGTAAGTGACATATTTGGGAAATCACAACAAGAGCAAGGAGTCTTTCTCATCTCAAAATAAGAGCTCATATTCCTGTAATAAAAATACACTATTAAATCTGTATGTATACATTTCTTCCTTTGATAAAAACTTGCAATACTGTTATGCATAAACTTGTATCTTGTAGTTATGTTCTTGTCAATTTCACAAATTGAAAAGGCAGGCACACTGCAGCAAAAAGCAAGGCAGAAAGGGCAATACTAACTTCATTATGTTCTCACAGAGCCAGACCGTAGAGCCACACATGGTCAATTCATGCTGCGGTAGCACAGATAACGATGAAAAAAAAAAGAATCAAAATAAAGAGATTCTTTTTGCCTTCAAATGAATCTCATCAAAGAAATACTGTCTCTTTAAGATTAGCCTATGTGAAGTACGGGCATGTCTAGAAACACAGTACGAAGCATTGTGTGAGGCTCAAACTCTTCGCCTGCTACACGTTCAGATTGTGTTAGCTCTCCAAGAACAAGAACGTCAGATGCGAATGAAAGGGAAATGTGGAGCAGCCATTACTGCAGCACAAACACAGCTTTTGGAATGTTTGGATGTTAAACTGGGCGTCATTTTGGCCCAATCTGCAGTAGCCTAACTGTTTGCTGCAGCTCCATTTACCGTGGTTTGAACACATATTCTGTCAGTACAGAAGGGCCTGTTTCAGGTTAAACAAAATTCAACCATCGTACAGAACTGAAATAAGGCATTGGGGATGGTTACATTTATTCTTCTGGTCAAGACAATCAGAGATCAATTCCTTGCATGATATAGTATGGTATGCACAGTTGTACTCATAAGTTTACATACTCTAGCCCATTTGCCCATTTTTCAGAGAATATGAATGATAAAACAAAACCTTTTCTTTCACTTGTGGTTAGCGGTTGGGTGAAGCCGTTTATCATCAAACAATTGTGTTTGCTCTTTTTCAATCATAATGACAACAGAAACTATCCGAATAACCCTGATTAAAAGTTTACATACCCTGGAGGTTTTGGCCTGATAGCATACACTCAAGTTGACACAGAACTCAGACCTCAGAACTTCTGGAACAAGGTTATTTGGAATGATGAGACCAAAATTGAACTTTCTGGCCACAACCATAAACACTACATTTGGAGAGGAGTTAACAAAGCCTATGATGGAAGTTACACCATCTATACTGTGAAACCTGGAGGTGGATCACTGATGTTTTGGGGACATGTGAGCTACAAAGACACAGAGAACTTGGTCAAAATTGATGGAAAAATGAATGCAGCATATAATCAGAAAATATTGGAGGAAAACCTGCACTCATCAGCCCTGAAGCTGTGCATGTGACGGTCTTGGATGTTCTAAAATGACAATGATCCAAAACACAAGGCCAAGTCAACCTGTCATTGGCTACAACAGAAAAAAGTGAATGTTCTAGAGTTTTTCATCTCAGTCTCCTGACCTCAATATTATTGAGACACTTTGAGAAGATCTGAAACATGCAGTTCATGCAAAAAAAAAACAGGAATTTAAAGGAACTGAGGGCTTTTTGCCAAGAAGAATGGGTAGCTTTACCATCTGAGAGAATAAAGTGCCTCATCTATAATTACCACAAAAAACTTGAAGTTGCCATTAATGTCAAAGGGGTGGGGCCAATACAGAGTATTAAGAACTAGGGTATGTAAACGTTTGATCAGGGTCATTTGGATAGTGTTGTCATTATAATTTTAAAAAGTCAACAAATTTGTTTGATGATAAATGGCTTCACCCAGACACTAACCATGAGTGAAAGAAAAGGTTTTGTATTATCATTCATTTTCTCTGAAAAATGGCCAAAAAAAAAAAAAAAATCACAAATTCTACTAAGGTATGTAAATTTATCAGCACAACTGTATGGTACACATATGACCATCTGTTTAACTGATATTTAAATGATACTTAAAGCTTATAAACAACTGCTGTGCATGCAGATGTGCATGGGAAAAAAAATGCATGCTTCTATTGTCAGGTGAAGCCACGAGTATTTGAGCTACAGTGTATTCACCTGATAATAATTACATGCAGCCTTGGGTTACACCAAGCAACGGTTTTGAATGTTTGTGGTGAAACATGAGCCATGGCATGGAAAATGAGACGGTGGATGAATTATTGACGACTGGAGAGGAGGAGAGGGAACACTGACATGGACATTACCTGATCATTACAGACAATCATTTTGACTTAAAGAAATGACCCTAAAACATGTTGCAGGTAAATATGTAATTGTAATTTTATGGAACATGAGGTAGGGGATAAAAAGCCAACATGCTAGAGAAAGAAGTCATAACAAGTGGGCTGTTAAATCCAAATAATACTGTATGGTTACACTAAAAATACTGCAGGGTAATACTATAGCTAGCGGACATAATACCCTAAATCACACACATTCAAACACTGGACTTAATAAAACTGTACTGCATCCATCTGTAATGAACCAAACTGATTTCTGTTTGTTTCTCATTCACTCAACTTAAAGCCTCAGTCACAAAGCTTTTTACGACTATTGGGTTTGCACGACTCTCCCGGTTTGTACAACATCTGGAGTTCTTAGACATTAGGAGGGAGCAGTGGCTAATTACGGCCATATAACAAATTTTGGTATGACTGCTGTTTAGTTCACAAGATCGTGAGAAAAGGCCGTGATTTTGTAAGGGAGCTTTAGGACCTTCTACATCATACCTACGGCCTATGACCGTACAGCACCCCTATGTGCAACTCATGGCACTCTCGTCAATGGTAGAAAGATCTTACAATTTTTCTTAATATTTAATTTAGTATTTAGATCTGTGTACTCTCTTAAAAGTTGTGCGCTGTCCATGGTGCTGAAATTGCAGAGGAAAAAACTGACCTGCACTGTTACACATAAAAAAAATTAGAAATGATAATTCATTCATTCATTCATTCATTTTCTTAACCCGCTTAATCCTCATTAGGGTCACGGGGGTTGCATGGAGCCTATCC
>JAPTGZ010000006.1:33504564-33515989 GCA_029814645.1 Fowleria isostigma | reverse complement strand
ATATATATATTTTTTTTTTTTTTTTTTTTTTTGCTTTGTTTTACACATTTTTGCAGTGGGTCAGGGCTGCTTCAGTTTGTTATGGAATGTGATGAGCGTCTGTTCTACACACTAAAAGTCCCCATTCATACAAACTGGACTCGAGATGTTGGAATTTAACAATGGTTTCCCAAACGGGAGCGAGTTGAGCAACATTCGAAGCGCGCTGAGTAAACATCATAGACGTGCTGCCATTTCCACAGGCGACTTGGACTCTGTCACTGTGTCTGTGCTGAGAAACAAGCCTTTAAGAAATAATCAGGGAAAAGCTCGACAAATTGGCCCAGTCTGTGCCCGACTGGAGCCAACCCACACAGGCCTCCAGCTATTTGCCAAAGAACTTATTACAACTCAGTTCTTCGGGCCCGAACTAATGCTGCAGACGGAAAAAAAGAAGAAAGAGGCAGCCAGGACTGACTCGCAGCTACATCTGAGCATCACTAATCCAATACTGACGGGGAATAGCTTTAGAAAACTGATACGTTTTGCTCCAACACAGCTGTGCTAACAAAACGCTGATTAGAGCGAAAGAACAGTCCCTGTCAATTCAAGCATTCCCAAATGAGCCCAAGAACACTGAATGTCAAATGGTACTGGTATTATTATAATTCACATTTTACATATTTAACATTTCACTGTTTTGTGGTTAAATTGTACCTGAGGGCCAGTACATAAAATCTACATCATTTAGTGAATTTGAAATTTCTGATTAGTTTTTGTTCATATTATTATTTTACTGACTTTTCATTCATTTCTGTTCAATTATTTATTATTTTACTAATTTTTCTGTCACTTTTCTTCATTTTATTGACCATTTTAGCTGTTTTTGTTAATTTTGTTGCATAATTTATTAATTTTTTTACTTCATTTTAGTTCATTCTTGCCATTATTTTATACATTATTTGTTATTTTAGACATTTTTTATTCACTTTTACTAATTTTATTTATTATCTTATACAACCTCAATGTGTCCTTGCTCCAACTCCATGGGTTTTACTGGTGAATCAATGTTGGAGAAGATGATGGAGTTTCCATGGTAACTACGAACCCTCTGAACGTCCAAATGGTCTTATCTGATGACCATAAAAAGATGAATAACTGTATTTTACACCTGTCCACTGTCCACTTTAACCATCCTTAAGTGGTTTAACGCCTTATATTGTAAGATTATCTTTTGTATTCTGTGGTTTTTTTGTGAAAATCAGGTATTTTCCAGCATTTAGTTTACTAATCATGTAGATGTTCATCAAATTTTAGAGTAAAGTTGGAAATTATTTTATCAATAACAGAGAAAACTGAAGAAAAAGTGAGTTTTTCAGTAAAACCTATCAATCATTGAACATAACCCCAGTGTGTCCATCCACTGTCATTGATCCAACTCCATGGGTTTTACTGGTGAATCAATGTTGGAGAAGATGAGGGTGTTTCCATGGTAACTACAGAGCCTCTTAACATCCAAATGGGTCATATATGATGACCATGAAAAAATGAATGACTGTATTTTTTCCACATGTATTTTGGTTAAATAATGTAAGTTTATTATCATCTTATTTGTTCATTGTCCTGATTTGAAGTTTATGGACAGGGGAAAGTATTGAAACGTGATTACATTAAGTTAATGATGAGAAATAGGGGTGGGATTAAATTATTTTCTTCCCTCTCCCTTTTGAGTACATATGAATTAATTTGAATTTTTGAACTTACATGTATTCTCCTGAATGTTTTTGCATTATTAGATACTGTTGTATACCGGTCAATTGTGTTGCTTACTCACTTGATTAAAATAAATAAAAAAATGGATGAATGATTAAAAAAAAAAAAAAAAAAGCATGTGGTTACAAATCAATGAATATACAGTCATGAAAAAAAATTAGTAGACCATCGAAAGTCAACAAAAACAATGGCTATGCAATCCAGTCCTTACTCCTGTGTGTATCATGTGACTAAAACAGACAGAAAACATGGAATGAATAAAAGCACTGTTTTTGTCAGTACAATGTCATAGATATTGATGTAATAACTGATATAATTTTGATTATCTATAAAACCATGGAAAATGGATAAATATCAGCTCTGAAATTAAACTACTATCAGATATCTGTGTTGTTATCATTATATTTGTCCAAACAAATGTACCTTTACTTGGACCAGGCATTAAAATGAACAAGAAATTGAAGAAGACAGAGTGGAATAATCATTTTTCCCCCAACTGTAGGTACTATAGTGGGCTGAAATGATAAAATGTATTTGCCACTATCCGACAGTCAGCCAATATCAGTTTCCATTGCAAAGTGATAATTTGACAATATTAACCTAAAGCTGACAGAGAAATGAGATTTCCCCTCCCAGAATTCTAATATAGTACAACTATGGGTTATCTATGACCATGATGCATGACTTGAAGGCTTCCAGATACTCACATCTGCAGCCTGTAAGATTTACAGCTTAAAAAGCTTTTATAAGAGCACTACTGCACCGCTGCCCACCACTCGGCGGCAAATACCAGGTCATGACTGAGCAGATTAACATCCAAGGAGATAAGCAGTAATAGCAGCTGTGAAAGCCAGGCAGCCCCGCGCCTCGTAAAAAGGCCCCTCATCGTACATCATCGAACTGGTCTGAAAGCATTGTTCTGGACACCACTGTCAGGGTTTGAGTCAATAACTGAGGACGATAACGTGATTATTCTGCTTATTCTGAAGATGCTGTTTTAGTGGAATACAAGTGAGACAGGCACTATCAATAACAGAGGTGTCCAACTTGTGTTAGTTCAGTTCCACATTCAGCCCAATATGACCTGAGGTGGGCCAGATTATTAAGATAATAACATAATAAAATATAAATAATGTCAATTCCAAAATGTGCATGTCTAATCTATGTTTTAAAGAAAAAAGGCAAATTATAATATCAAAATGCTTACATCTACAAACTACCCTTTAAAAAAATCTGAGAAACAAAGACAACCACAAAAAAATGAAATTTATCAGTGTAATTTTAAAAATTTAGGCCATTATTTTGCCTCAGCTTCTCATTTTTACATTTGTTACAACTTACAGGTCACAGAAACATTTAATAACAGGCAGAATATTGTTAAAATTGGACTTAATTCACATTTTTGTAAAAGGCTAGTCTGTAATTGTAAACATTTTTGTGTAACTTTATTTGTATAAAATAAAACAAAGAGAAATATTTGCAGTTTTCGTTATTTATAGTTTATTATGATAGTATTTTATTGGTCTGACCCACTTTAGATCATATTACTCTGTACATCCTTGATTGTTAATATCTTCAGTGTAATTTTTGCATTTCACTAACTCATCCCATGGCCCAAATTGGACCTTTTGGCGGGCAGGTTTTGGCCCCCAGCCCACATTTGAAACCCCTGCTCTATAGGATGATGGCAAAATGAAAAGAAAATGATTCAACTTAGAGCTGAGCAATAATAAAATAATGAATAAACTGTGATCATTTCCTTGCAGGTTAGTAGCTATGATTATCATGGTGCAATTTAAAAAAAAAAAAATTATTATTACTATACTATTATTATTTCATTTACATATATAAAGTAAAATACAAAATACCTCAATTGACTAAAATTCTGATTCTGAAGAAACTTTAACAAAAGAATTATCTGACATTTACTGTGATAATAAATGATTCCTACTGATATGAAGATTCATGTCATGACAGCCGTTAATGACAGCGTTATTTCTATTAAGCAGGATACATTGATTTGGTTCCAGTGAATGACTATTAAAAGTTATGATGACTGATGGGGGCGTTAGTCATAACTCCAATAAAGAAACCTCAATAAAATATACCCAACAGTGTGTACAATGGTGGATCATGTGACATTCATGTGGTCAGTTGTTTTGATGGAAGATGTAATCACATGTTCTACTGAACACAGAGACATCTGGGTAATCTACTCACACTGGCATTCATCTGTTTCACAGGTATCATGTGATAAATATAGTCAATCACACTTATGTCACTGTACGTCATTTTTAACCCATAAACACCCAGCACTACTTCTGTGTCAATTCCAAAATGAAATGTTTACTATATTTAACCCAAACATCCACCATCTACCAAAACCATCTACTGATAAAAACTGTTTAATCTTTGTTTTTCCATTAACCCATACGGACCCAGTGTGACATTTGTGGCACTTCCTGAATTCATTTTTCCTCTATATTCAACTGTCCTTACATGTTTCTCACAATTTTTTGTAATATTATCTTCTGTATTTTGTGTTTTTTAGTGAAAATCAAGTATTTTCTAACATATAATTTACTATTCATGTAAATGTTCATAAAAGTTTAGAGTAAAGTTGAGGATTATTACATTAGTAAGAGAGAAAACCAAAGTAAAAGTGACATTTTCATCCAAATCTCTCATTAACTGAGCATAAATCCAGTGTGTCCATCCACTGTTATTGATCCAACTCCACGGGTTTTACTTGTGAATCAGTGTGGTAGAAGATGAGGGTGTTTCCACAGTAACTATGGAGCCTCTGAACATCCAAATGGGTCATATCTGATGACCTTGAAAAGATGAATAACTATTTTACACCAATTATTTACATGCATTAGTGGATCAACAGGGATTAAACAGTTTATAAAGGTACATGATTATGGTATGTGGTGGATGTTTGGGTCTGTATGAATTAAAATGGTTAAATATTGAGAAAATTTCCTTTAGGAACTGACACAAAAGTAGTGCTGGGTCTCTATAGGTTAATGTAACATGCAAAATAGGAATTATTAGAAATGTGCAACAGCAAATTGATGCATTACGTAAGGAATGTACATGAAATTTCAACCGAAAGATTTGAAGCCATTGCAGATTTTCATGCACATTTCAAAAAGAGAAGTGGCTGTTGAAGCTTCACCAGTGTCATCAGTATCATCTATAACCCACTGAAAACAACATTCACCCAGAAAACATTCTAGCACAAGCCAATGTCTGTCTGTCAGACATCACCCAGTACAATTACCTCCAGGTATTCACATTACAGCATGCAGATTTTCTTCCTGCACACTCATCTGCAGTCTTAAGGCTTTGGGTTTCACCTGCCGGATCAGTATCACCTGGGCTAGTCGAGATGCTTGTAGCAAGAGCATATTTATTATTCAAGCAGCTCAAGACCAGCTTATGAAAAAATCATGAGACTGGTCTGTTCATCTCCTCCTCTACTTCAATAAGATACACCCTCACATCCCTTTAACATCTGTATTAACAGTAGTTTCACTACATGTATACATAGAACAGGAAGAGCCCGAATATCACTCAAATATAGTTAATGTTGTAATATAATGTGATCTTATTTCTGACAGATGTCCAAGTCTCATCACCTTCAGCTCTTTAAATACCAGGTAAAATGTTCAGAAGTCACTAAATAAATACCAGACCATGTGTATAAGTGTAGGTACAAACACAATCATCCGTCCACAGGCCTGTCTGCATTAATCTTCTGTATTTATTGACAATGCTAACACATAACAATGATGTGCACAACGTCATAACATGTCTCCCCGCCCACCTTAAGGATATCGGCACTAATTTGCGTAATAAAACGTATATTTTTCTAAAAGTGCACATAACTGGAGCCGTTTTGGTCTACTCTGGGCTGCTCTGTCAACAACAGAGGACTCAGCTAGCTTAGCTTCCTCACAAACCTACGGCTAAGCTAGCAGTGACACCTGACATCCAGCCATCTCATCTCATCATTCCACCACGACTACAAACCCAGCCCGTCCCCCCCCATCTTTGACATCCGTTTAGGTGATCAATTCGAGGCTTAACTGTTGTCAAACGTGAGTATTTCGCAAAAAACCCTCAGCTTTAAGGAAGAGAATAGTTGTTAAATAGCTAAAATACCTGCTGCCTCCCCCAGATCCTGGCCGCAGCGCCATCTTGATAACAGCAGTCACTGAGACGACGTCAGCAGTGACGGCAAAGAAACAAATGTGACCCTGGGTTTAGTCTCACAGGCACCGCTATTGTTTATCGTCAGAGCATTCATCAGAGAACTGCTACGAGGGTTTCGGGTAAATGGAAGGCGTGTCGTTCTTTTTTTTTTTTTTTAATCTAAGCTTTGTCTATCGCCTCTGAACTTAAAATGTAACGTACGTGAAATGAAGCAACAGGCAAAATAAACTCCTGATAAAAATTCATTGACCATTAAATAGTCAATAATAAATGAGCTACCTTTATTCTGTTAATGGACACACAAGAACGAGTGTGTAACGCATTATAATGCCAGTTTAACGTCATGATCTGTGTATTAAGGAAGCCTCCTGAAGACAGGCCTGCCTGAAATATCAAATACGGGGCCCTAATTCCCTTTTACAACTGTTTTCTGCAGTACGGGCGATATGCCAGCAGATGTCAGTGTTATTAAGCTCAGTTAATGTTGAAGACACGACGACCAGAATACAGACCCCTGGAGAGATGAGTTTCTACCAAAATCAATGGTTTTGTCGGGATTTTATTACACCAGATAAAAACTGGTTGTGTTCTGGAAGTCAGATACAAAATTAGTGGATTACATTGTCTGTTTTTTCTGACAAGGCAGAGGTGACAAAAGTACTCACATTCTGTACTTAAGTAGAACAGCTACTTGTGTGAAAAAATACTTTGGAGCAGAAGTACTGATTCGACTCCTTTACTTAAGTAAAAGTTTAAAAAAAAAAAAAAAAAGTACAGCTTCTCAATTGTAATAAAGTACAAAAGCAAAAAGTAAAACTGCAATTTTTTTGCCATGAATAAAACAATATTTATTTAAACAGGCAAAATCATTAAAGTTTCCATCTAATTCCACAGTGAATGAAGCAGCGTATTTAACGTACTGTCACATCTGTTTAGTTTGAAAAAGTAACAAACCTATTCTGAGAGTGTAGGGAGTATAATGTACAGATATTTATTTGAAAATGTAGGGAGTAAAAGTAAAAAGTTGCCAGAAAAATAGATACTCAAGTACAGCAGATACCTAAAAAAAAATCTACTTAAGTACAGTTACGAAGTACTTATATGTTGTTACTTCCCTCTGTTATAAGGTGCAAACACAAGTAGGATTTGCTCATCATGTCACAGCAGGGGGTGTCCAAGTACTGTGGAAAAGTTACAACAGTACAGTACACATAACCTTTAAACAAAATCCACTTGGAACAGAGTTGCAATGACTTTTATTATTATACACTTACTTCTTCATAATAAGTTATTTCTATGTTATTCATCCATCATATAAGAAAAGGTCAGTGGTCAGACTGTGTAGAGACCCAGGAAAGTTACAGGTTTAGAGTTTTGGCTTTTTATTTAATTAAATAATTGCTCATATTGGAAAAATCATAATGCAACAGTGCTTTCAGATGCATTTTTTTATGGCATGTCCTTTACAGTGTATGGAGCCTGGGAAGGAACATAAAAAAAACCAAAACTTTTGCTTTATAATGCAATAGGTTTGCATTATAACACAAAAGTTTTTTTTCCCCTTCATGTCCCTTCCTGGACTCCATACAGGTGGACATGTTTTTAGTTATATGGGTTCTTGTCCACGGAGGACAGAGGGTCTTAGGAGGAAATAATACCTGTTTTCATTAGGTTTCTCATTTCAGTCTAATTCCCCATGTGCTTCCATGTGCTTCCCAATCCCAGTGAACTATTGTTGGTCAGACTGACTTATGATTTATACAAAAAAACTTTGGTAAAAAATGTATCCCAGAGTTTTGGAAATAGAGCAAAACATATTACAAAAATGTTCATCCTGCTCTCAAAAGATGTGCTATTATCTGGATTGACATTCCAATGCACAGATTTTATTAATGTCACAAAAAAACAGCCATATTTGTCCATCTGAAATGAATGGGGCCATTTTCAAGTGTCTACCATTCACACAAAATTGTACTAAAATCATTCCGATATATGACAAATGTACAGAACGACCCAAAGATTATATATGAGACTCACTGTAATGATATCTTGTACAATTTTCATAGCAGAATGCCATACCAAACCCCATTCACATACAATGGGAACAGAATGGTGACAGCTGATTGGCTGATATTGGCCCCACTCTAACTTAGAGTGGAGAAGGATGGGGTTTTTTTAATTAATATTTTTATTGAAAAACCACATTCGGTAGATACATACAGTTACATTCTACATACAGTAGAATGTAATGATTTACAAAACTTTAGCTTTTTCATCATTTTTGACACTTTAATAACATTAATCAAAGAAAATCAACTTGAATGGGGGCGGGCCATACACTTGTTTCCTAAATTTGAGAGGGTTGGGTTTTATGTTACAAAATCTACAAACAACTGTTCATAACTCAGACCCAGACTAAGATGTATGCAAGTATTAGAATTAAAAATAGTCCAGTTGTTTCCTTTAGTAAAGGTGCTCATTGCACACTGTGAAAATACTCTACAAGTAAAAGTGTATTCCAAAAATTTAACTTCCCCATCCCCTTTAAGTAAAATATGTGTCAACAAGTATGCTAGTTATGTTGTAAATGTTATATAATGTTTTATATGATGTTTTGGATTCATTTTACTGCTGCTTTCATGTCTTCATGCATTTTACTGCCAGAGATGTTTCAGGTTGGGCTCATGTGAACTACTTTATAGTACCAGTTCAGAGCTGTGACACATGTCAGTCTGGAGTGACATAAACTGTCACATGAATTCAGATCGTAGTGTTCAGACGGAGGTCATTTTGGTACACATATGGAAACAGTCCAGATCAGAGTGAGATTCCATGAGGCTCTGAGTCACATAAAAGACACAAGATCAGCCTTTGGCCTCTATGACGCACGGTGTGAATGTAGCCTCAGATTCATGCAGGACCAGCTACGGCTGCAGATTTATTATGTGTAAATCTTAGTACCAGTCGCATGCACAGACTTTTTGAAGGGCAGAGGCGAAAAGAAAAAAAGGAGAGCACTTTAACGTGAGTTTAAACTCCCAACAGAATACTTTATAGTGTGTTTTGGCTCCCAAGAGGGCAATTTATAGTGCGTTTTGGCTACCAAGAGGTCACTTTATCGCTTGTTTTGGCTCCCAAGAAGGCACTTTATAGTGTGGTTTGACTCCCACAAGGGCACTTTATAGAGCACATATTTTGACTCCCAAGAGTGCACGTTTTGCTTGTTTTGGCTGCCAAGAGGTCATGTTATAGTATGTTTTGCCACCCAAGCTTAATAGCTTTTTTTTGGCACTTTATAGAGCACATGTTTTGGCTCCCAAGAGTGCACTTTATAGCTTGTTTTGGCTGCCAAGAGGGCACTTTAGTGCACATTTTGGCTCTCAAGAGGGCACATTATAGTATGTTTTTCCTCCCAAGAGGGCATTTTATTGCTTGTTTTGGCTCCCAAGATGGCACTTTATAGTGTGCTTTGACTCCCATGCGAGCACTTTATGGAGCACATGTTTTGGCTTCCAAGAGGGCACTCTATAGCATGTTTTGGATCCCAAGAGATTAGTTAAGCGTATGTTTTGGCTCCCAACAGGGTACTTTATGGCATGTTTTGGCTCCTAAGACGACACTTTCACATACATTTTTCAGCACTTAGGCCACATAGGGGGTTGATATATTAATGTATTATACTGTTATTTGGTTGAAATATTGAAATGATGGTGCCATTCAAGGTAAATAAAAAGGCTGTAAAAAGTTTTATGTAACGAAAATGTTCTGAAATGTTCTACATTTTCAAAATGTTACTGTTAAAATCTAAAGTTAACACCCAATGTATCGAATGTGTTACAAAAAAATATATCGAAACAAAATGATGACATTTTTTGTTTGTTTTTTGTAAAAAGGTTTAATTTCGCATTTAAATTCCCAAACTTTGAATTTTGTGGTTAGTTTTTAATGGGTCAGGTTTTACAGGGTTAAACCGTGCCTTTATTCTTCCCATTCTTCATAATTCTCCGGTATATTGATGCATTTATTACTCTCAGTATTCTATTTCATGCTCCTAAAGTGTCTTGTCCAACATCTTTACTGGCTGTTTGAAGTATTAAGGCCATTGTGTGTCCTGACAAAGTGATTCACTCGGCAATTTCATTGTTACACCAATGACAAGGTGGAGCAACAAGTAAAAGCCTCTGTGGCATTGTCTTACTGGGAGTTTCTGTGAAAGATTTACAGCTTAATGAGAGCGGTGTAAGGCAGAGGATCACTATCCATCACCTTCTGGCCTCAGCCGTTCTATACTTCAGCTCCATTCAACAGAGATGATTTAGAGTCCATATCCATGACACAGGGACACATGCAGACACTTAGGCCAAAAGGAGTCATTTTTCACACACATCTGAATGTCTGGAGGGTTTCACAGTATTTTATTCAAGTAATAAAGAATAAGTAAAGTGTTTTTAATTTGCTTAAAAGTGTTTGGTTTTATAAGACAGAGCTGTAGGTTTGTTTGTGGACACTGCCATGCAATCTGTATTGTTTTGTGAAATGTATATGACACTATTCCTGACACTGATATTTTATTAGTTATGTTTTTATATTCTTAAACTGAATGTACTGAAATGTTGACACTGTGTCTGTATGATTCTTTTTTATCATTGATCCATAAAGACACAAACAGTCATCATCGACTTAACCCTTGTAAGGTGTTTGGCTCTGTGGGACCCATTTTCCTGTTTTTTTTTATTAAAAGAAAAATGATGAGTATTTTTTTAATGATTTTTTTCCTCTAATGGTTTATGTTGTATTTTATTAAAAAACTAACTAAAAACAAGTAGCAATTTAATTCATAAATGTAATCTAGCAAAGGCAAAACAAAATAACAAAAATATGAACACCACACGAGGGTTAAACCATCCACAGTATGGCCAAAAGTTTTGGGAATGGCATGTTTTGTTTTCACAAAATTTGCTGCCCAATTTAAAATTTTTTTTTTTTTTAATTTTCCATACATTTTTAAGGTATAGTGAAGAATAATTAACCCTTTAACTGCTTGCTCAACCACATGTTTTATCACATTTTGAGTCCCTATATTCAAATAAGCAGAGTACCAAACTCATCTGAACCTAATTGAACCAAGAAAAATAAAAATCAACGAAGACATTTGGACTGTTTTTGGTGAAAATATGAAAGATATAAAATCTTTAATGACATATTATAGTATAAAAGACCTTCCTGAACATAATTATATTATTTGATACCACAAAAAAACTTAAATTAGAAATGTAATAATTTTTTTAAAAACATGCTCAACCAAATGATTGAAATGTGTCTTTATGGTAAGAGTAGAAAAATGAGGCCAATATGAAATAATGGATTATTTATTATAAAATCAAAACCTCTTTTCATCTGTTGCTGCAAATATTAATCAGTTAGTGGTAGTACATCATGAATATGTTGAAAG
>JAPTGZ010000006.1:33389192-33399737 GCA_029814645.1 Fowleria isostigma | reverse complement strand
TCTACTTCGCGGATTTCACTTATTGCGGGTTATTTTTGGAACGTAACCCCCGCGATAAACGAGGGATCACTGTACACACACATGAATCAGAAACAATTTCCAGCCCAAAATACAAGAAACATTTGAACTGTTTAATGAAATCTTGCAATCTACCAGGAGATCAATCAATACATTTCATATTGTCTGACCAAAAGACATATTAAATCTAAAGTACATGTATATTTTGTTTACACCAGGTGTATCATTAGAGAGTGGAAGTACATGTACACTATACTGCCAAAAGTATCATCTCACCTGCCTTGACTCACATATAAACTTAAGTGACATCCCATTCTTAATCCATAGGGTTTAATTGAGGTAGGTCCACCCTTTGCTGCTAGAACAGTTTCAACTCTTCTGGGAAGGCTTACCACACGGTTTAGGACTGTGTTTATGGGAATTTTGACCATTCCCACAAATTTGGGACCATGGAATTGTCCAAAGTCTCCTGCTTTTTGGACAATTCCATGGTCCCCAACTGTGGGAACAGTTTGGGGATGGCCCTTCCTTATCCAACATGTAAGGTCCATAAAGACATGGACGAGAGAGTTTAGTGTGGATGGACTGGACTGGACTGACCTCAACTCCTTAGAACACCTGTAGGATGAATTAGGACAGAGACTGAGAGCCAGGCCTTCTGGTCCAGCATTAGTGTGTGATCTCACAAATGTCATTTAAGTTCATAGTGTATAATGATCCTGAGCATTTAAGCTAAAACAACAAACCTAATGCAGACATAAGGCTTGTGCACTATACTATATATGTGATACAAAAACTAATAAAACATATTCTATGTCAGGATTTATATAAAAAACAAAAACAAAAAAACCCATTAAATATAATTTTTAAAAAAATGGAGACATAATTTAAATTATAGGTCAAATTTGCAACCAATACTTCCTGCACATTTGTTCCTATATAATGGTGTCCTTGGACCCCAAATTATCACAAAGTTATGATTAAATAGAGAACGACTAGTTGAAAAAGAAGTGAGTAGATGTGTATGTGTTGTGATAATAGCGATGATGGTTCTTGGCATTTTTCTTGGTGAAACACACACTATGACATTTATCGTTGGGACAGCACTAGAACAGAGGTTTTAAGTCACAGGTGGTTCTTCAAATCACCAAAGTCTTTTCAAAGTCAAGGCCAGGAGACTCAGCTCAACATGATGATATAAGTTTGATACTGGTTTATTAAAAATTGTGCAAATGACAGTGATGTAACAGTATGTTTTTCTGTATTTTAACAAAAATGGCTGTGGAAAACGTGGTGGTAAATGGGCTCAGTCTGACATCTTGTTGTGACCCATTCACTGTTTCAACCATGTTCCGATATTAAACCATGACTAAGAAATGTGGCACATCACAGTGGTACATTTGATTGTTCATAATGTATCTAATTGATCACTCCCCAATCTTTCACTACCATATTTATTGTTGTACATAATCTGCTATTTTTTTGCCTTTTTTTATCATACATCTTGCCACTTACATGGACACTTCTGCTGTATTACCTCCTCCTGATGTTAATATTGATATTGCTAATGGCAGCAGGTCTGCCTTTTGTACAGTATCTGCTGTTTTGCATACCCTTTTGTGCATGTTTTCTTTCTTCTCTTGCTATTCAATGCGCTCCTCTTCACCCTCTTAATTGCCCCTTGGAGATAAATTAAAGTTTTTTCTGATTCAGATTTTTTATCTGAATCTCTAATGCCTGGTTCAGACCAAAGTTCAGCCCATTTTAGAATGTTTCAGGTACAGCTCCATCTCATCTCAACTGATATCTGCTAATGGTGTTGCCAGCAGTTCAGTGTGTTAACTCATCAGTGGCTGGTTTTAGAATGTTTCAGAACAGAGGTGTCAAACTCATTTTAGTTCAAGTGTCACATTCAACCCAATTCGAACCCAAGGGGGCTGGACCAGAAAAAAAAACCAAACCACAACATAATAACTTATAAATAAAGACAACTCCTAATTTTTCTTTCTGTTTTAGTGCAAAAAAACCCCCATTGAATTATGAAAATATTTAGATTTACAAACTATCCAAACAACAAAGTAAATTTGAATAAACAGGAAACAAAAACAGATATTTTTGAATAAAAATTACTGCAATTTTAACAATATTATACCTCAACTTGTCATTTATTCATGTACATTATAAATTGGATACACAAAGGCACAAAAAATTTAGTAACAAGCAAAATATTGCTAAAAATGTACTTAATTTTCTTCAGACATTTCAGGTTGCTCAGGTTATTCACATTTATGGACTCTATGCACAGCCCCATTATCTCCTGAATGTTAGGAAGCTCTTATATTTCCTGTCTTTCACTATTGGACACACTGATTAATCCAGGTGTGTCTGCTACTTCTAGTTGTGACTACTGTGGTTAGACACACCTGGATCAATCAGTGTGTCCAATAATGAAAGACAGGAAATGATGGAGCTGCTTTAAGTTCAGCCAATAGTGGGGCTGTGCATAAAGCCCATCATTAAAAGGATAGTTTAACTCATAAAGACAATATTTGACGACCCCCGTCTTGTACCCTTAATGATAAGTTTTTACACTTTTGTTATATTACTAAAGACATGAATTGGTGACCATGAGAACAGGTTCCATTTTTCAAATATAAGAGATGTTGTGACAGGTGGAGGTAATCACAACCCATTTTAGGCCAGCCAATAGGATTTAAATATTTTTTCTTTATTTCTTTAATTTATTTTTGCTTTGTTTTATTATTCATTCATTCACTCATTCATTTTCTGAACCCGCTTTATCCTCACTAGGGTCATAGGGGTCGCATGGAGCCATGGTACACCCTGGACATTTTACCAGTTCATCGCAGGGCTATTTTATTATTTTTTTCTATATAGTTCAATGTGATACCAGTCCTTCTTGTGGTGACACTGGTCCAGTTGTCTTTTATAATACTGGTGATGTTTTGACTGTTTGAACCCTGTGGTTTTGTTTGATTTTTCTTTATTGTATTTGTTGTGCGTTTCTTTATTTTAAATGGACTCCTGTGTCTGGAAATAAAGATGAGGATGATGGTAATGATGACACAAAGGCCCAATCCCAGTTCACCCCGGCCCCTCCCCTTTACCCCTACATTTCAGGGGTTCACGTGAAGGATAGGGGTGTCCCAATTCTCAATGAGTCAGAGGGGCGGGGCTAAGGGGGAGGGGCTGTTTGACCCTTAAAAGGGGTATGAGCAATTTCCCAGAATTCTGTTCAAATCATTGGCGAAAAAAAAAAAAAAAAAGGGAGGTAAACACAGAAAAATATTGCAACAGTGTGATGAAAGGACACAAATGTACATACTTTCATCGTCAACAACTTAATCACTGATCAACCGTTTAATGTCGTTTCAAGGTGTTATAGATCGTTTTTCTGCGGTTTGTGGTTGAAAGCTGCAAAAATATGATCAAAGTAGGGTTGCACCGATTCAATATTAGGATCAGAGATCAGCCCTGATAAGAATTTAGTTGGATCAGACATCGGTAAAAATCAACCGATCCATCCCTGTAAGAGCCATAGAAAAAGGTACATGTATTTTGTTGGGGAATAATAATTTAAATATTGGGTTCTGTTATTGTTTATGACATTTAGGGTTTTGGAATTATGGTATTGAAAATAAGTAGTTCAACCAGAAATGGGCGGGGATATTTAGGCACCTGCGTGTGATAAAGAGGGGGTGAGCAGGAAACGCCTTATTTTTGTGGATCGCTTTGTTAAGTTTCATTATTTACACTTTGTTTGCCATTTTCTTTGATTACTTGTTTGAATTATAAATTAATTATTCATTTTTTGTTAACTTATTTTTGTATCTCAGTGGATTTTTTGGTATGAAGCACGTTGGATGAAGGGAATCCCCGACTTTAGCCTCTCAGCGACTCATAGCAGGTTGAAGTCGCAACAATCCTTTAAATTTTTATGACACAGGTTACGTCCATGTTGAACGCATTTCTAAAAGTAACACGATGGACCTGTGGAGGACGTGGTGGGTTATAGCTCTGTAGATTAAGTTGTGAGAAACTGAAAGCCAGCTCCCCTCACCTCATCCCTGACTACCTGCTGCTGCCCCCCCCACAAAAAAAATTAAAAATAAATAAATAAATAAATTTCAGACAATATTGTTGCTACCACACCCACATCTACACGACAACGTGTCTGATCAAACCCGGGTCCAGGATGAGGGAGGGGATCCATCGACGACCGCTCCTCAGGGTCATAACCCCCCTCCAGTCCACCAAGTGCTGGAAGCCATGGCACCGGACATCCAGGATCCAACGAACCGTGAACGCTGGGTGGCCGTCGATGATCTGGGGTGGGGGTTATAGCCTCAAGGAGTGGTGGTGGATGTCCCCTTCCTCATCCTGGGCTCAGAGACTTTTACCCCTTTACCAACAAACCAGGTCAGTAATGTGTGCTGCTCAATGCCGTCTGTGGGCGGATGTAAAGGTGAAGCTCACTTCACAATAAAACAAACCGGTGTCAAATTAGGTGATCATCATTAAATGTCTGCACAATTATTTTCATCCACAGATACTTTTTTTTTTTTCGCTTCCATGCCTGCATTTCATTTTATTGTACCTATGCTAACCACAAAAATTCTCCTTTTTTTTTTTTTTTTTTAAAAAGCCAACCCCACACCTCTGCTCTAAATCAGCAATATCTGATTGGTATCAGGTATTGACTGATACTCAAGGTCCCAGCATTGGTATCGGTATCAAACTGAAAAAGTTGGATCGGTGCATCCCAAAACCAAAGCCCATGCAACAGACAGTTCCAGCTGCTGACGGCATGGGGGATTCTTTCTGAAACAAAGTTGTTGCATCCGTTTATAACAGCATCGATGACTGCTGATGACATAACAGGTCTGGAAAAGTTGTCCCATTTCATAGGGGAAGGTTTCAACCACTACCCCTTACACCTCCGTTTCAAGGGGCAGTGCCAAATAGAGCTGCACAACATATCATTTGAGCATTGTCCTGGCAATGTATACGTGTGCAACAGACACATTACAGATCCTGGAATGTAGGAGATAAATGAACTCAATGTGTTTTCATCGGATTTCAAGGGTACCCGACACACAGTTGCTGATAATAACATTGAAGAATTAGCAACAAACAAGAGAAAGTCACCGGAAAAGAAGAAAATCACCAAAAACAAAATCTGCATAAATGAAGAAAACCACTGAAAATAATAAAGAAAATCACCAAAACAAAGAAAATCACTGAATACGTCGACTCGGTGCCAAAAAGAAAACTGTCAGTTATGTGAAATTATTTCACCTACAAAAGGATGATATTGAAACACATGTTCTGTGTTGACAGAACACCTGTTGACATGAGAGGAAACACAACTAATATATTTGACCAATTACGTTGGCACCACACACCTATTATATTCTCCTGAGTATTTTTTCATATCACAATGTTAAAAAAAAAAAAATTAAAAATCGCAATGTCAGTTTTTTCCAATATTGTGCAGCCCTAGTGCCAAGTGCAAGGGGTAAGGGGTGAGTGCATTGGGACTGGGCCAGACTCACCTGTAAATGTCCCTCTGTTTGCACCCATCTGTGTTTTGTTTAACGTCAATGAACTTGTATGTCTTGAAGTCTACACATTAGTATGCCAGATGTTTTAATTTACCTTGTATTTTTGTTTCCTCTATCACGCTGTTTATCAAGCACTAAATTAATAAAAAAAAAAGATGTCAAGATGTTTGTGGGACTCATGATGACCTCAGTGTTTCTAAAATTCTGGCTACAGGCCTGATCATCTCAACAGAGCCCAAAAATAGATCAGAAAATAGAAAGCCTCTGAATCTGCACATCATGATGTAAGCTTAAAGAGCTCCAGAGGGGAATGCCAACACGGATTCATCCACACACACACACACACACACACACACACACACACACACACACACACACACACACACACACACACACACACACACCTTCTTGATGTACGCTGCAATGTCCTTCTCTATGTTGTACTTCTCCATGGCCTGAGTGGCACAGTCCACGGCGTCCTGCTGCATGTCCTCGGACATGTCTGCGTTTTTGATCACAGCTTTCCTGTCAGTCATGGTGGAGGGGATGGTGTCGGATCTGCTGAGGACATAATACAAACACACTCACTGGACGAACCGCACTGGAAATGAACACCACACGTGGTGATGATGGGAGGCTTAGGCCATGCACCGGATCATCGCGGTACGCAAACATCCATCATTACGCACACAATTGGCTCGTTTATCACCCTCCACATATTCGCACTGATTCGCTCCGACAACTCTTGCTTGTGTTATTTATTTTTTTACATCCCTCTGAGGACGAAAAATCACTTGAGCGTTGCATAGATTGGCTGCGAAACTTGATACAGGTGGAGTTAAATTACTTGGCAAAATCACTTTCCGATAAAAGCAGCCCCTGCGTAACGGGCGCAAAAGTGTCAAAACGCATCTGTTAATTAAATATGTGTCCTAGCTAATGTAAACGATGGGAATATCAGTCGAAATACAGTACAGTAAAAGATCATAATGAGGAAGACTCGGATAAAAAAAAAAAAAAAAAAAATGTGAAGACATGCAAGTAAATGTGCCAGTTCGCAAACGGGCTAACTCACCGCTCTTGGCCCACTTCAGCACGGTTCTTTCAGATTTGAGGTGTTACACCCGGACACAGGGATGGTTTTTGATGATGCTGCAGCTAATTGCTTTTAAAAGATTTACACAATAAGCATGTAGGTTGGCTCTCCGCTGCGCTCCGACACTCCCCGCCCTCTGCTGCATGCCGCGGCCTGTGATTGGCTGAGCCGCAGCCTCCCCGTGTGTTGCAAGCGTTTTTCTCCAGCTCCTGTCTGCCGGCATCTTATTTCATCCCACAATGCATCATTCACAGTATACACCACTGACTGGGATAAAGGAAACGAGACCTTGGTAGTGTGGAGGGTTTGTTAGTGTGGCGTAATTTTTATTTATTTATTTATTTTGAGCAAGTCTTTACTCAATAAGATATAGGTATAGTATACATTAATGTATACAAGGGTGTTTTTTGTGTGCTATAATTTTTTTAAACAAGTCTTTATTGAACAAACTATTGTATACAGTCCATGAATACGAGATTTTTTATTTTTAATAATAAATTTTATTTAATAAGTCTTTATTCAAAAAGGTATAGGTATAGTATATAGTGTATAGCTTTTTTAGTGTGCTACCATTTCTTTAAACAATTCATTATCCAACAAATTATGGTATGCAGTTCATGTATACAAGATTTTTTTTTAATAATTTTATTTCAACAAGTCTTTACTCAAAAAGGTATAGGTATAGTATATATAGTTTTTTTTAACAAGTCTTTATTTAGCAAGGTATGAGCATAGTATACAGTCAGTGTATACAAGTTATTTTTTTAGTGAGCTGTAATTTTTTAAACAAATCTTTATTCAACAAACTATGGTATACAGTCCATGTATACAAGTTTTTTATTTTTAGTAATAATTTTTATTTTAACAAGTCTTTATTTAAAAAGATATAGGTATAGTATATAGCTTTTTTTGTTTTGTTTTTTAACAAGTCTTTATTCAGCAATGTATGTAGTATGTAGTCAGTGTATAGAGGTTTTTGGGTTCTTTTAGTGTGCTATAATTTTTTCTTTAATAAGTCTTTATTTAACAAGGTATAGTATACAGTGTATACAATTTTCTTAAAATATTTTAACAAGTCTTTATTCAACAGAGTATAGTATATAATCAATGTATGCATTTTTTTTTAGTGTTCTTAAAATTTTTTAAACAAGTCTTTACTCAACAAGGTTCTTCTGTTTTAATGTGTTGTAATTTTTTTAACAAATCTTTATTTAACAAGGTATAGATATAGTTTACAGTCAATGTATACAAGTTTTATTTTTTAGTGTGCCGTATTTTTTTTTAACAAGTATTTATTCAACAAGGTATAAGTGTACTAAACAGTCAATATATACAGGGGAAAAAAACAAATTTGCCAGAGAGATTATACAATTATAAAACAATGTCTAAATCACAACAAATATTTTTTGGTTTTCATAGCCTTTTTGTTTCCAGATTGATCAGTGTGTAGGTATCAGTGTGTGTATCCAAGGTTTACACAGCTTTAAATATTCAACACATGCTACATTTTATCGTCTTATATTTAGAGGTGGCAACAGTACTCACTTTCTGTACTTAAGTAGAAGTATCGCTACTTGGGTGGAAAAAATACTCTCATAAAAGTAGACATACTGATTCAACTCCTTTACGTAAAAAGTACAATTTCTCAATCGTGATAAAGTACAAAAGTAAAAAGCAAAACTGCATTTTTTGGCATGAATGAAACAATACTTATTTAACCAGACAAAATCCTAAGTTTATTTTCTAATTCCACAGTGTTTTACATACTGTCACATCCATGTAAGTTTGAAAAAGTCACAAGTTTATTCTGAGACTGTAAGGAGTAAAGTACAGATATTTATGCAAAAATGTAAAAGTTAAAAGTGGGCAGAAAAATAAACACTCAAGTACAGATACCAAAAAAAAAAAAAAATTCTACTTCAGTACCGTAACAAAGTACTTTATTACTTCCCATCTCTGGTCACAGCTGAGACAGAAGAGTTTAAATACTCAAAATAGTCTGTTTTATCATCTCATACCAGAGGTGACAAAAGTACTCACATTCTGGAGTTCTGTAGTTACTTGTGTGAAAAAATACTCTTGTAAAAGTAGAAATACTGATTCAACTCTTTTACTTCAGTAAAAAAGCACAACTTCTTAACTGTGATAAAATACAGATATTTATGCAAAAATGTAGGGAGCAAAAGTAAAAATTTACCAGAAAAATAAATACTCAAGTACTGATACCTAAAAAATCTACTTAAGTACAGTAGCAAAGTAGTTTGTTACTTCCCATCGCTGGTCACAGCTGAGGCAGAAGAGCTTTAACTACTCAACATGTTACATTTTATCATCTTCTAATGTTTTTTTATAGAAATATTCCTCTCGAGGTATAAATTAGGCTCTTTTCCACTGAAGAAACTTTTGAGCAGTACCCCGAACTTTGAAAACCCCCTAGTGCGTTTCCATCTACCCAGATAAAACTATCCCTCAGCCCCAAACTTTCCTCAAAGTTCCTGGTAGGGAGGTAGTATTTTTCAAATTATCTGGAATTCTTTGGGGGCGGGGCTATGTGCTGGAGAACACTGATTGGTGGACTACACTTTGTTCACCATTAAGTCACTGTACAGCAGTTAATTTTCACTTTCCCATGCGTCATCATGATTTGAATAAATTACCCTGAACTTTGAGGTGCAATGGAAATGCAACACACACAGTTTACCAGGAATTCTTTTTCCCAGGGAAATAAGTTCCTGGTATATCAGTGGAAAAGGGCCTAATATGTGTGAGGAAGTTCAAAATGTACTTGTATTTCAGACAAGGCGAGACACTCCAGGTGAAAAGGAAAAAAATTTAAAAATAATAGATATCACTATGAAACTTTCTCAGTTAATTACTTACACAAGTATGAAAAAAAAATGCATTACAAGTTTTTGAAATTTGTATGTTTAACCCTTTTATGGTGTTTGGACTGTGGTTCCCAACCTTTCTTGGCTGGTGACCCCATTTTAACATCACAAATTTCAGAGAATTTTTTGTTAAAATTAATGTTTTTAATCATGTAATAATTTACTATTTTGCAAATAAACGTTCATTTTGGATGACATTTAGTCCATATAATGTATATTATTAAGTATGGAGGCAGAAAAGCCAGGTTGAGATAAGTGCACAAACTCAATATTTTATTTTCCTTGGTCAGGATAACAAGAAAAATTAGTTTTTATATTCTGCACTTTTTTTTAGATATTTATCTTAAGTATTTCTTTTATTGAACCTTTTACACTGTTTTTATATATATTTTTTAAAAAAAGGTACCTAAAGTGAATTTCACTTCTCAATTTCGTTGTAACCATACAGACGACAAAGACTATTTACAAAGCTGTAAATTAATACTGAACAATCAAGATATGCTACTCTATGGATAGATATTATAACCTGTATTTTAACTAGATTTTAATTAGGAAAAGTGTGTGGTATTTTAATTATATATTGAATCATTAACAAATATTTTTCTTTTTTTTTTTTTAAGAATTTTTAAACCAGTTAGTAAAAATTTTAGGTGCCTCCATTTGAATTCCAGGTGACCCCATGTGGGGTCATGACCCCAAGGATGAAAAACTGTGTTTGGGTCTGTGGGACCCATTTTTTTTATTCAAAGAAAAATTTGTAATTATTTTTAATGAATTTTTCCTCTTAATTATATCACATTAAAAAATAAATAAGTAGCACCTTAATTCATAAATGTGATCTTGCAAATCTCAATTTCCCGCTGCAGGAAAAATCCATGTTTTTGCCTGACGTGTCTCGCCGAAAAATTAATTCTTTAAAATAAGACAAAGTGGAAAATATCATTTTTTTTAAGTGTTT
>JAPTGZ010000006.1:33306525-33326719 GCA_029814645.1 Fowleria isostigma | reverse complement strand
ACACACACACACACACACACACACACACACACACACACACACACACACACACACACACACACACACAACACACACACACACACACACACACACAACATGTTTTCAGAACTGATGAAACCTACCTGAAGATTGAGCGAGTCTAGGATGAGGGCTTCTCCCCACACATGTTTCCCAGGTGGGTGGGGTGCTTGCTGGATGTGGGAGCCCTGACCCACCCTCCACCAGAAGTTGTCCAGACACAGTGAAGCCCGTTGGTTCACATTCTGGGACTCTTCGTCCACTTTAATGTCGAGCAGATGCTTCAGTTCTAGAAGTACAGAGGGTACAGTCGTCACAAACAGGGTTCACTCAGGTTTCTACAAGTTAAATTTAAGACTTTTAAAGACTTTTTTAGGAATACTTAGAACATTATTTAATGCCCATTTCATGGCCTTACTGGCAAAAATTTGTGACTCTTATAAATTACGAAAATTTATTTATTTACTCCAACGCCTTGATTCCTATCATTCTGCGTCATTTCTCACCGGGGGCTGAAAAATTAGCCATAACTGGTTCCTAATTTCATTATAAATTACCAAGTTGGAATGGGTGGAACTTTGCTGTTTGGACATTTAACAGCCACATTTAAACAACATAAATCCAACAAGTTTATGACAACATAACTTAAAACCCACCACATCAAATTTAATACCTTTTAAAGACTATAGGAAAAAGATACAAATCCAGGCACTCACTTGGTTAGGAAAATTAAAAGGCCTTTATTTCATAAGGGCTGGAGTACTCAAACGCCTCAAACAAAGAGAGGTCTACTGGATCCACGTTCTCAAGGCCACAGAGCACACAGGCCTGAATGAAGACTCTGATTAGTCATACTATTTATGAGTTCAAAATCATGTCTTCAAATGAAGAAATTCCGAAGGTTGTTTTTTACTAATATTATTATTATTATCATTATTACAATTTTTAAAACTTATTTTTAAAGTTATTTATTTATTTTTAAAACTAATTTAATTTCATTTTTTAATTTATCAATTAATTTACTTTTATATAATTAATTTTTTAATGTATTTTTTGTTGTCATTATTTTATTTTTTTTTCCTCATTTCTTCCAGTAACTCCATGTGACATTGTCTTCTTCAACCTTTTAAAAACTTTAAGATATTACGTGCAGATTTGTGAATTTAAGACTTTTTATAACCCTGTGGGAACCCTGACAAAGTTTTATTTTGAGAAAATGTACTCGGCTGCACAAAAAACTGTGAAAAGCCAGCGGCAGCAAATACAGTTTAGTTAATAAGTAACATTTAAAGGGCATTCGAAGGAAAGACCTTATCTAACCTGGCATGACACATTTGTAAATGGGTGACCCAAAGTCCGCTTTTAGAATAAAAGTATCATGATTGATTGATGAAAATTAAGATTAATGGAAAATATTAGATACAAAGCAAATTTATAAAGTTAAGTGCAATTATTTATCCAAGGTGTCTTGAGACAGTGTAAAGTCCCCCTCCAAATTAACTGAATCATATGACATACTCGTGCCTTTCTTTTAGTGTTTGTGTGTGTGTGTAGCAGGTGATAAACTTCAAGTACCAGCGTTAGCAGAGAGGAAGCCGAGAGCAAAAGGTGTGGTGTCTCCCAGCTGGACGGAGATGTTGACGTTGGACACGGACGAGGCGACCATCACGGGGGCGTCGAGGTGAGGGAGGCGCCTGAGGAAAAGGAGGGTGGGCAAATAATCGAATGGACTACACAACACACATGTCATGAAAAACACAAAAAATGGGCGATGCACAGACACATGAATAAAAAAGAAAAAAAAACAGTTTAGAAAATATTAGATCCCTCATGTTGTCAAATATCTCAATTTCTCAGTGCATGGATAAAAAACCTGAATCTGAAAAAAAAAAATGTGGTCATGACAGTAAAGTTTTAAATGAGGTCAGAGGAAATATTTTTCAATAATAGTACTGAAAACCAAAGAGCATTTTGAACCTGAGTTTATGGGCTGAAATATGAGCCACCAGAAACTGAACTTGAATCATTTATATTTGAATTTCAATTGCTAAACCTGAATAATTACATTTCAAATACTGAATTTGAATCACAGTTTGAATTTGTGTTGTTTAATTTGAATCACTGCGTTGAAAAATTGAATTTGAATGGTTTCATTTGAAATTGAATTTATCAGTTTGGAACTGAAGTCCAATAAACTTGAAACTGAAAATAAGATTATGAAACTGAATTCAGTTTGTCTGAAACTACATTTGATCCTCACAGAAAATTCAACTCTATATTTTCAAATTCAGTTCTCACAATTCAAATTCAACTCTATAAACATCTGGATACCTGGATGTCTGTCACAGTAAGTTGAAATTGAATTTTGATAACTGAATTTGAAAATATAGAGTTGAATTTTAAATATACAGAGTTGAATATAAATTTTGAGGTGGAATTTGAAAATATACAGAGTTGAATTTGAAATACATTTGAGTTTAATTTGAAATATGCAGAGTTTTAAATATATAGAGCTAAATTTAAATTTGGTGAACTGAATGTGAAAATATAGTTGAATTTTAAATACACAGAGTTGAATTATGAGAACTGGATTTGAAAATATATAGTTGAATTTGAAAATATAGAGTTGAATTTTCAGTGAGAATCAAATATAGTGTCAGACAAACTGAAATAATTGTCATAATCTTACATTCAGTTTCAAGTTTATTGGACTTCAGTTCCAAGCTAAACTCAGTTTCAAATTGTACCATTCAGATTCAGTTTTTGCAATACAATGATTCAAATTAAACAATGCAAATTCAAATTATGTGATTCAAATTCAGTATTTTAAATGCAATTATTCAAGTTTAGCAACTGAAATTCAAATATAAATGATTCAAATTCAGTTTCTGGTGGCACATGTGAGTCTTTCTTTTGTAACTTGCCTTTTTCTATGCGCTGTCTTCCTGTGGCTGAGCTGTTCCCATGGAAATAGATTCAACCAATGGGAGAACTCCTGGTGACGGTAGTGGATGATGCAAGTGTTGACCGTAAATGACCCTGAGATGTCAACTGACGTAACCTGATGCCGAGAAAACATACAAAGAAGTCAAAATTATATCAAAATACAAGTCGTTTAGTTCAGAAACAGATGTAACTGACCATTTAAGGACTTCCTCACCTGTAGAGCGGTCTTCAGGGTGTTCACACAGAGGATTCTTTGTCTACTCTGAGAGAGGAGAAGTCCATCTGCCAGAATAAGAATAAAACAGGAACATGTTATTCAGAGCCAACTTCCTTCATCCAAATCTGTGCGTTGTGTCTGGAGTCCAGCTGTAGTCTAACCTTCAAGCAGCAGCTCCAGGTTACTCTGGGGAAAGCTCAGTTCTGGAGTGAAGCTTTTAAGGGGAGCCTGGTCTTTGTCACGTCCATAACAGACCTTTAAAGACTTCAGGGTCCAGTTCAGGTGCCTGTGCAAATGAAAAAAAAAAAAAAAAAAAAGAAATACAACACATCTGAATCAATGTCATTCATTAGGGAATCAAATTGCACCTGAAACATGAACTGGATGCGCGCAGCTGAGGGTAAAACCGTTGACTCACCTTTTCTGACTGTGCATGGACAGGGTTACATTTGTATTATCAAATTCCACATTGACCTTCTGGGGAATGAGCTGATGAAACTGTTCCACAGCCTTGGTCTGGATGAACTCACTGTCCTCACAAACTGTAAAGAGTCATTAAAACCGAGTTACAAAAATGTCACATTATTTCACATTTATTTGAAAATCATCTTACAACAAACCTGTTGAGCATTTAACTGAGCAAAAGTTGACAATGAACGCATTGACGTTAAAATTCCATATCAATTCAGAAGATGTTTGCTGACATAAAAATTGGAATGGTTCAAATGATAGTGATGATGCTTTAACGCTTTTAGATGTAAAGAAAATAGGTTTCAACTAAAATACTTAAGTGAACTGATGGAGTCATTTTCTTTAATAATAACAAATATCACAGTTATTATTATAATTTATATTAATTCTATAATATATATGATAATGATCGACCAATACATCGGCCCACCAATAATATATTGGGCCGATATTTGCATTTTTTTTTACTTGTATCAGCTTCAGCTAATACGCGAGTGCATTTGCCGACATATTTTCCCCACCACGATTTACAGACAGCTGTCCATGGACAGCGTATGTACTCAATGAGGAGAATGAAAGTGAAACTTGGAGAAATAGTAAAGCCTCTTCACAATCATTGACTACTCCCTGCTCCAACAATCACACCTATCTCCCCTCACTCCGCCCCCCCCACTGCTTGCTTGTTGCTACTGTGTGCAACACGATAAAGATCAACACAGATTCAACTGTTCAGTGCTACTGTAAGCATCATTACTGGCTCTACCTCACCTTCCTACCTCTTTTGACTATTTGTTAAATATTGTTTTAAGTTCAATAATGTTTCTTTTTTTTTATAAAAAAATGACACAATTTATCATTGTGTCATTTTTATGATGTAAACTGAGAGAGCAAAAGCTGTATCGGCTCAAGAAAATCGGCAGTCCATATCGGTCATTTGATGAGGCTGTTGGGGAAAAAAAAAATAAAAAAAAAAAAAAAAAACAGCATTGGCCCTAAAACTATCCATATCAGACAATTCCTAATGTATAATATAAATATTGCCTAATAATAAATATCAATTAGGCAAACTCATGATCTGACTATTGAAAAACTGATGTTTAATCTCTCAGCCTTTATGGTGTGTTCACTCACCAGGTGTATCAGTGATGGTTTTGGTGGGAGATGGGGGCAGTAGGAGTTGACTGAGGAACAGGCCTTCATGAAGCTCTGCTATAAGTGTCCTCACACACAGGGACAAACACCCAGGCTTCAGCTCCGGTAAACTCACATCTCCTGACAACAAAAGGCTCAGGGCCACTTCAGCCAAACATATGTCCTATAATTGGAGAGAAAACACATTAAATCAGAATTTAAAGTCTAGGGCAAGGTATTAGGGCTGCACAATATACTGAAAAAATATTGATATTGTGATAATAGGGCGTGCAATATATATATTGCAAAGATGTGCAATCATTTCTTTTCTTTTTTTTGTTCATCTCTTTCCGTTTTCCTGTCCATGTGGTACCAGTGGTTTTCTCTCCCACTTTACATGTTATTAATGTTGAAAAGATGTGAATATTTTCCCAACACAACTTTGTCCAAGGCCTGAACACTTATATTTATAGATTTTATTTGTATATGCAGTATTTAAGTGAATATAGTAGAGTTAAAGCTCTTCCATGGCCGTACTGACACTTTAGTTCTTATCAAATCCATCCATGTCATTTACACATTGTTCTATGTGAATAAAACAACCAAATATGTGACTGTTTGTATTGAAGGTCTATGGTTCAGCATCATCAGGTTCTACCACAGAATTGGGTCATTGATTGGACTAATACGGGTACAGGATTTAGTCTTAAATTATAAATGAGTTATATACAAACAATTGGATCATTTTAACTTTGTTAAGGAACATTTTTATTTGTAGATGAAATTGGTATTTCTTTAGGTGAACGAGAAATATCACAATATCATCATTATCGCAATGCTGTAACACCCGGACGGCAAGTTTGACCAATATTGTGCAGCCCTACAACATATCCAGTGAAGCTGAAACAGAACTCACCAACTGACTGCTTTTAAGTACTTTGCTGCTCAGCTGCCCAACCGAGAAATCCCAGGCCAACCTGCAATAGACGTTCAAAAAATATTAACTTTGTGACATGCTCTAGTCTCTGACATATCAATTGTGGCTAAAAAAAATTTAGATGTGGAAAAAAATGAAAAGAATACAAATCAAAGAACAGCCTCTGCACGTACCGTTTGCTTTGATGGTCCAGTAACAGGGTGATGCCTGTGACAGTCATGTGCCAGAGAGACTCCGTCAGAGCTAAGTTCAACACCATTACATTGACTGAGCTGATGTGGAATGACAGCAGCTGAGGAAACAAGATAACGGGTGAGCTGCCGACTACAAATCAGTTCAGTAAGACGTACCGATCGACCAGAAGCTTTCATACTTGTGACAGAAAGCGGAGCATTGCGGGGCTGATTGTAGTTTTTCCTGACTTTTTCCCATGGCTCTTCCTCGGCAAAGGACTGAGTGGCGCTTGCAAGTCGAATCTGACTCTGGTTTCTCCTACACATAATGCCAAGTATCTCCTGCAAAGAAACAGACGAGTTTGAGCAAAAGTGTCTTCTTTAGAGATAAAGAAGAAACCTACAAGATTAAACAGATTCAGAGATTTGGTGTACTAATGCATGTTTATAACTAATCCTCTGATATAATTGCAACCATACAAGTTTAAGTAGTGAAACAGGGTGAGAGCAAATAAGTTTTGCTTCTTGTCACTCCCCTTTTGGGATACTAGGGTTGTATATTAATAGTGAATTAATGTATATATTTATTAGTGCTGGGCAGAAATTGAAATTCTTGATTACGATTAATCGCATGAATTTGTGCGCTTAATCACAAAGTTACATGCAGTGTTCAATAATTAATACAAAAGGAGCATTTCACCTTTTTATTTTAAAGTTACTTCAATATTAACTTCAAAGTCCAGTAACATTTGATTTTTCAAACACTTTAGATTAAAATGAGGTATTGTTCATAACAGTATCGCCTTTTATCAAAAGTACCGTACACAAATAAAAGTGCACTAATATTTAGTTTTCAAATACCTTAAAGAAAAAAGGTGCTTTTTAACAGCATTATTGCATTTACACAGTAGTTGAAAACATTTCAGCAAATCTCCACTCATATTAATGTCATCAAATCAAATATAAAACCCAAAGCTTACAAAAAAAACCACAATGTACCCTCAGAGTCCAAAGGCACAATCATAACCTTCTGAACAACTGCACATTAACTTTTAGAAATGCCTTTACTTTTTTCTGAATGCGCAACAGCAGAAACATTTTCTTTTACAACCAGGGTCCAGCATAAACAGTTCATGTCCTTGTTCTGTCTCTGCTCTGATTTCATAAACAGTCCATTCATATGATTGATTCAGATTCATTTAGTGATACTAAAGTACAGTTTGGAGCTGTAACCAGATTATTTCATACCACATCAATACTGGAACACACCAATACTGGAGCAACACTGGCATTAGAAATTAAATAAACATGACATTTCATCAGTAACTAGATGACTCTGCTCTGAAATAATGAATGGGACACAAACATTGCCATGTTTCTGCAGTGAACACACTTCTTTAAGTGAAACTGAATATACATAGGTGATAATGTCACCTATGTATATTATTTTTTATCTCGTGTCTATAATATGTTGTGTTTTATTGGTATTTTTCCTCTTTATTAGGTACATTTGTGTTTTATATGTTGTGTTAAAGTTAGCTATGCATATTTGTTTATGTAAATATCTCTATGAATATTGTGTTTATAACAAATTCTCTATGTATATTTGTGTACACATTATGAAATGTATATAATCAGTATTGTACATGGAGTGCATAAGCTCAAAAAAACCCAAATAATAATAATTCCTCAAACATAACTTACGGTAAATCCTGGTTGAGGAGTTTACTTGAAATCCATATTCTGTCAATTTCCTGTAATAAAGACAGTGGGAAAACTCAGAAAGTCCCTTTTGATATATGAGACAGTTGACAGAGTATGCTGTTTGTCCTTGTCATTACTGCGCCGAACATGTACTCTTCACATGGGTGTGACCGCCCCGCAAGTTCACTACATAAATGTCAAGTAAATACTGTGTCTTACCAAAGTGTGCTGGGGGTGAAACTGAATGCTGACTCCGTGGACAGAAAACAGACCCACTGATCTAATCTTCAAATCTGCATTGAAGGCATTTTGAAAGAATCGCACAGCCAGAGTGCAAATGAGCCACCTGGAACCAAAATACACAAAAAACAAGCTCAAGTCCAGCTGGTTTGTCTTCCCAACACAAAGTGCTACTAGGATCATTGAGTTTTGTTTTGCTTTTTTTTTCATTTTATTTATTCATTCCAGTGAAAATGACTGGAAAGGACCACAATGAAGAAAACTTTTACAACATCTAATGTAAGCAGATGTTGTAAAGCTTTTTTTTTCTTTTCTTTTTTTTTTTTTTTTACATCTGCTTACATTAGATAAGTTGCATTACAGCTATTACAGTAAAATAAACCAAAAACAACCAAAATAAAAAAAAACAACAGTTTACATGACAGTCAATGAAAATAAACAAATCCAAAATCCATAAATATAACTATTTCATTACATTTTTAATAAAGCATGTCTATTCTCTCCTTGTACAATCTTTTAAACTGAAAAATATTTGTATACCTCTTCTCTTCCATTGACAAAGAACTCCACATTCTGACACCAACACAAATACACATTTGTTTGACATTAGTCTGAACCTTTTGCTGTTTAATATTAAACCTCCTTCGATGTATTTCATTCTGTGATACTGAAACAAATAAACTGTAAATTTAAAATCAATGGCTTTGTGTTATTCACATTTGTGTTCCCCATACTTTAGTACAATAACTCACATATGGCAGAATAACTCAACAGTATAAAACTGTCATTGCTTTATAATCGAATACATATTTTTGTTTTACTCAATACAGTAATATTTTTAGATGCCTTTTTTTTTACCTACACGATATGTGGTTTCCCTGTTAATTTATCATCCACTATTACACCCAAAAAACACACTTGTGAAAAATGTTCAATTGCAACACCATTAATAGACAACAAAACATGCTCTTCCTTTTTTTATTTGTAAACACGAGCTTAGTTTTATTCCAATTCACACATAACTTGTTTACATCAAACCACTTTTGAGTTGAACCATCTCATTCTCTACTCTCTGCATTAATGTTTTTAAATCATCCCCAGAACTAAGACAGCTTATATCATCAGTGAGCAAAATAAACTGCATTATCTTTCATATATTACATATATCATTAATATATTTTGGTGCCTATAATCAGTTGTGTTTAATTAGTATGACTTTCTCTTGATTCTGTACATTGTTTTAAAGTTAGTTTTGGCATACACCAAACCAAATTAGCTGCATATTTACAGCTAATTTCTTTGATATAATTGCAACCATACAAGTTTAAGGGGGGGGTAAATACATTTTACTTCTTCTCACTCCCTTTCAGGTTTCTAGGGTTGTATATTAGTAGTGAACTGCCGTATATATTCATATATTATGGATATTGTGGACACATGTTTACAACCAATGTCTCTATGTATATTTCTCGATGCATATTGTTTATGTAAAATTCTTTATGTATAGTGTTCTCTATGTATATCTTAGTACTTACAATGAAATGTATATAATAAGCATTGTACATGGAGTGCACAAGCTTGAAATAAACAATAAAATGGAATAAAATTCATAGACAGTCAAACATGTCCTTCCTTTTATTCTTTCTTCCTTCTATTTGTGAACACCATAGTTTAGTTTTATTCCATTTCACGGATAATTTGTTTATCTCAAACCATTTTTTTAGTTGAACCATCTCATTCTCTACTCTCTGCATTAATGATTTTAAGTAATCTCCTGAACTTAAAAAAGCTTCTATCGTCAGAAAACAAAGTAAACTGCATTTATTTTAAACTATCACGTGTCATTAATACATAAAATAAATAATCTCGGTCCCCAAAACAGAGCCCTGTGGAACTCCCCATTGAATTTTTAAACAATCATACATTTCCCCAGCAGACTGTACATACTGTTGTGTAACTTGTCAATCATTGAGTTTTAGTGGAGTGTAGGTAACTCATTCAGTTCATACCTGAATATGACACATAGCAAAATCCCAAGCAGAAGAAGCAGGAGACAAGTTATCAGCAGCAGAGACATTGTGTCCCCCGTTGTTCACACCCAGGTCAGGGACATGGGGCTGGCTGCTGCTCTGTCTGCTACCAGCTGCTGTCAAAAGAGGAAGAGATGCACTGCTGATAATGAACCCACCTCAACTTCAGGTGTCTCCAGACAAACCTGACTGGTTGCTATAAACCCTCAATATATCAACTTTCGCCGTTGGCGTTACTTGCTGAGGCAACATAAGACCTATATAACCCTAAACGCTAGTAACGCTTTCCAGCCAACGGTGACAGTTAGCCTGTCACTGCTAACATGGCTAATTAGGTACAATGTAGTTTTTGAACATGAAAAGCAGCATTTAGCTTAGCAAAACTTTAACACTTAGCATTACGGAGGAGCGTATTCCCGTGCAAAATCCCCTCATAAAGCCAGTCACCATTGGCAAAACAAGTACTACTTACTCAGGTGCACAAACTCTTACCCAAACGACCCGAACATTAAATAGTTAAGACATGTCCCTCCCGCCGCGTCACCAAAAAAAAAAAAAAAAGTAGCAAATCTGTGCTAGCATATAAACATGCTAATGCTAACAGCTAACTGTGCTAGCATAGTTGGACTAACTTCTTCTTGATTAGCCAACTCCTTCAGAAATCTAATCGACTTCAGCTCCGGGGTTATGTTTAGAGATAAACTCACCCTGGTGCGTTCACAGCGTTGGTCTTTTGTTGTGCGACATAATTCCGCAAATACAGTGTTCATCTGACAGTTCAGGGAGTATAACACTCCGGCTCTGTTCTCCGCCCTGGGGCCTGTTCCGGAAAGAGGGTTAAAAAAAAATTATTCTGATCTATTCCTAAACTCTGAGTCGACTTTACTCTGGGTTCAGAAACTCTGAGTGTCCGCTTCCAGAACAGCTGCTTTGCATGAATTCAATCGACTCTGAGTACCTGTACCCCGAGTCAGGCGAGTGAACAACCACAACAACAAGCCATCATCAATGGAGCCCCGATACCTGGATTCACCATGGCAACCGCCGACAATAAGCGTGACAGCTCCTTCAATCCACTCGATCAAGAGTTTCGAATCGATAGTCTTTACGATAGAATTCAAAAAATATGTCAAGGTATAGTTACGAGAAAAAAGTCTTAGTTATGAAAACTATTGTAAAAAGTAATGATTATGAAATAAATAATTTAAATTATGAGATAAAAAGTCAAAATTGAGATAAAAAAGTTATGATTACGAAATAAATCGTTAAAATTATGAGATTAAAAAGTTATAACTATGACATCGGTCATAATTATGGCTTTTTATCTCATAATTTTCACTTTTTATCTCAAAACTTTTGCTTTTAACCTTATAAATTTTACTTTTTATCTAAAAGTTATGACTTTTAAAGATTTGTTCTTCAGAGGTGGTATACTGTTGGGGACTACTGTGTATAATTAGATGTTATGCTTACGGTGTACACATAACGTTCCACAATATAACTGCTATATGTGCACTTGCAATAGATTCTTCTCTGTACATGTGCTTTGGGGATATGTTACATGTACGTTTCTAT
Organism: Fowleria isostigma; assembly: GCA_029814645.1. NCBI lineage: Eukaryota > Metazoa > Chordata > Actinopteri > Kurtiformes > Apogonidae > Fowleria > Fowleria isostigma. Next base: position 33,315,277 of record JAPTGZ010000006.1, on the reverse strand, counting down.
GTGTATTCACCCCATTAACTGTCCTAGTTATGGTTTGTATTCAAGATCTACAAGTCTAATTGTCTTTTCTGTTCATATGTTCTCATATGCATATTCTTCATGTACAGTTCTGGATGTATAACTAGTCGCAGATTTTTTTTGTATGGATCTTGTGCGTATAATATTTTTTTTTTGTTTTATTTCTGTATTTATTTTCTCTCAATCTTGTTATGTATCTGTGTACACATGTATGAGGTGTATATGAACAGAATTGATTATTGTGCATGTATGTGAATTGCTACTGTACATGAAGTGCATAAGCTCCAAATTAAACTTTTGTCTCATAATTGTGAGATTAAAGTCATAAATATTAAATAAAAGTAAAAATTATGAGATAAAAAGGTCAAAATATGAGAGGTATAATTATGAGATATGAAGTCATAATTGAGATAAAACCTCAAAATTATGACATAAAAAGTCAAAATTATGGGATAAAAAGTTATAGCTTTTACCTAAAACGTCAAAGTTATGAGAAAGTCAAAATTATGGGACAAAAGTCATATAACAGGTCAAAGTTATCAGATAAAAAGTCATAATTTTGAGATCAAGTCAAAATTATGCTCCTATGGCCAGGGGAAACAATTCTAAGTGAGGATTATAAACCTTGGCACAATACCGCAAAACCCTGAGTTTCCCTCATCTCAGGGTTTCCACAGTTGGAGTTTCCACATACCCTTTTTTTCTGGAACCGGTCCTTGTTCTCCACCCTGATCAGCTCATTAGACTCAAACCTGACAAGTTCAGCCATGAACAGTAGAAGCACGAAAGAACTGCCAGCTTTCCCAAACAAATATTAAGTTTTAACTACACATTCAAACACATTCAAAGGGTTATCAACACTCACCACTCTGGACAGAATCATAAGTAACCACATTTTATTGTGAAAAAGCAAAACTTTTTAATGAGAAAGTTAATTTCAATCAAATAATTGACACATAAGAATCACGTTAATCCAACAGTGTTAACTTTAATATTTTCCATATTGTTTTCTTATTTTCTAACCATAATATAAATTATTTGACACCTTAATCCATTAAACAGAAGTGAAACTGTCTGAAGTGGTCTTTTAAGTGCTTTCAGAGCAGCTGTGCATGATAATAGGGCTTCAAAAACGTCTCAGGTAAAACGGAGCTAACGCTATAGCATTATGATACAGATGATGTCTGGAAAGGCCTCTGCTATAAATCTGATCAAATGATGGTGGACAGGTTTCAGGTGGACTCCATCTCCATCCTATGCTGCGGCTTTCTGTCTGTTGTGTTTGGCAAACCACTCGTCGCTTTTATCTTCAGCCATCGCCTGAAAAAGAGACGTTTGGAAACCGTGAATATGTAATATCCTTAATGTTTTATGTACTGTCAGTGGGAACTGTTACATACACAAACCTTATCCAGTAGTTCGTTTCCTTTGGGGTCCACCGCAGACAGTTCCCTGAACGCCTCATCTCCCACAAAGCATATTTCATGGTCATCCTAAAACAAATCAACAGTAAACTGACTGTATGCCAACACTAATGCCACGTAACTGCACAATTTATTTATTTATCTATTTTGAATATAAAAAACAAAATGAGAGAAAAAAAAGTAAAATAATTCAAAAAGGAGCGTGAAGTACAACTTATATATTATATTGGGAGGGCTTCTTTTGAAATGTATTCCATTACAGATTACATGCCCAAAAAAGTAATCTGTACTGTAATCCATTACATTATTCAATCCAAGTCTTGTAATCTGAATACTTAAATTACTTTCATATTTTCTTGAATTCCAATACCATATGAATGTAGCAAATCGCACCATGTTTCCTCCGTTGTAAACAGAATTAGTTTTGTGTGAAACAGAGCGATATGGGTCTGACACGGAGATGAGGGAGACAGCGAGGCTGAACCCTGATACAAATATCAGATAGGAGCATTCAAAACCTGGACGACGGACTGACTCGTTCCCACAACTTGCCCTCAACACTAATCATCAGAATATCTGCATCGCATATTGTATCAAGGGATTATGGGAAATGTGTGGGAAACTGGATTTGTGAAATGATAGAAAATAATGGAAAGTAATCCACTGATTTTAAAAATGCAACTGTATTCTGATTACCATGTATTAAAATTGGAACAGAATACAGTTATTTATATTTTGTATCCTAAATGTGTAATCTCATTACATGTATTCTGTTACTCCCCAACACTGCTGATATATTCCCACCCCCTTACCGCATCTTTTTTCTACTGATCACAAAGTCCCGTGTCAGTTCCTCAAAGTAACTGAACAAATCTTACACACATTCAAAATGAATTCTAAACAATCCTGCACAAAACGGAAAATATTATACATATCAAAAACAAACTCCATTCATTTCATAGCCATATTCCACATATAGATAGACTTCACATCAAACAAATGTATGTAAAACAGGGGTGTCAAACATGCGGCCCGGGGGCCAAAACCAGCCCGCCAAGGGTTCTAATCCGGCCCGCTGGATCAGTTTGCAAAGTGAAAAAACTACAGATATTAACAGTCAAGTTTGTGAAATTCATTTTAGTTCAGTTTCCACATACAGAACAACGTAATCTCTACTAAAATAATAGGATAATAACCTATAAAAAAATGACTCAGAATTTTCACGGTTGAATATGAAGACCATATTATTACACCTATAAATAATAAGAACTCCAACTTTTTTCCTCTTTATGTTAGGAATTCGACTAAATTTTGAAAATATTAACATTTACAAACTACCTTTAACAATAACAGGTGAATGACCTGAACAAATATAAACATGAAATGTCTTAAGAAAATGAAATAAAATTTTAACATTATTCTGCCTGTTATTAAATGTTTCTGACGTAGATTAATATTAATGTAGATCTCAACTGTAATGTGCATGTATAAATGATACGTTGAGGCATAAATACAGATAAAACTGTATTTATTTTCCTTAATAAATGTCAGTTTTTTCAGGTTATTCACATCATTTTGGTTGGATAATTTAATGCTATTTGCACTAAAACAAAGAGAAAAAAATTGGAGTTGACTTCAATTACAGGCTATTTACTAGTGTTTTACTAGTCCCGCCCACTTGAGATCAAATTGGGGTGAATGTGGTCTCTGAATTAAAATGAGTTTGACACCCTTGATGTAAAAGAACTTTCAGATCCAAAAAGGACACTCTAATATATGAAAAAAAAATAAACCAAAAAAGAAAATAATTATCACACACATGTATAACTATTTCACTGTGACTCTTCAACAATGCTCAGTATCTCAAAAGGAAATGGAGGAAGTCCAGCCCACATTGTCCTGCCCCAAATTGCACCTGACCTGTTAATCAGCCAATGTCCATATCAAAGACCAGGTCAGTCACTACAGGTCATTACTAAAGGAGTATAAATAATTACATACCATCATTAATCATTACTGTTGGGCACTGATATGAGGATGGACTTACCGGGTCAGCCAGTATAACCACTTCCACTGTGGCTTTTCCAGGAGTGTCCAGGCTGACTAGTGGGGTCAGAATTTTCTGATTTTCTTTTTTCATCAAAGCCTCCAGGTCTGGCAGCTGAGAAAAAAAACAAAGCATTAATTATCCTGATAACAAATGACATGAGTTGACATTTCCCTCCTATCAGCTATGATGTATGTGAACAGTATCTTACCTGCTCCCTCGGACATGAAAATGCGATTCTCCCAAATGCTGTTCCATGATTGACTACCCCACAAACGTCACGAAGCTCCAGTTTACACTAAACATAAACACATAATATAATATAATTAAAGTATGCACGGACAGTTCGAATCTATTTACACAGACTAGTTCTACAGTCGACTCACTTGGTTGTCTGTGAATCCCATCAGCACTGTTTTCTTTTCCTCATTCTTTTCCATGACCTTCATTCCCAACAGTGTGGTCCAATAGTGTGTTGACTTCTGAAGGTCTGATACAGCCAGACATACCTTCTGGACAGGATCTATGGAATTAACATAACTTTAAACAAGTGATAAATACTGTAATTAATCAATTGTCTTTTTTTTTTTTTGAGTCCACAGTACTGTATGTATTATGTATTTGGCTGTTGATAATGATTATGCAACTTTCTTCATAAGGAGAAACCTAAATATGGTAGGAAAAAAAAACCCAAAAACAATGTGGCATTCCAGATACTAATCAAAAGTCCTGGAGCCTGGATAGTACAGTGGTTAAGGGAAAATCAAACACATTTGGATACAAACATGCAAATTCCAGGATATATGCTTTGATATATTGTCTTTCAAATAAGAGGTGTTGTCAAAAAATCTGGTCATATAACAAAACTAAATCAGCCATTTAAAAATGTAAAAATAGAAACATGATCACGGTTACCTTGTTCCTCTTATGTTTTCAGGTACAAAGAATTCAATAGAGTCATTACAAATTCCTTTACTATAACAGTGTTCTGGATTTTCAAAGTGGTCCAAATAAACACTTCTTCATTCATCACACGTTTACATTTCAGACACTTTTACACAGAGATCATGGAAAAAAAAGGCGAGATGGTGATCCCTCCTTTTGTCCACCACTGACTGATTTACACAGCCAAGACAAAGGCGTTACAGAGGTGAGACAGGATGGACTTTTACACAGGGGACATACGTTCCAGAATCAAAGGGGCAGTGACGCATTTTTAAATCCCTTCACACAGGAAAGACAGCAGACGCATGGCTTGGAGGCACTGGCATGGAGCGCCACAGTGGGCATGAGTGAAGCTGAGCCTGTGTCCACTGTGAACGATGCTGGCTGCAGTGGGCCACCATGGCCAGCTTCGTTCGTGCACGCCATGCAGGTGACACTGGCACGTAGCCATGGAATCATGCCAGTGCCTCCATATGTGCCAGCTGTCTCTCTCATGCCGAGGGTCAGCTGTCATCTTAACATCACACCTTAGTTGCAGACCAAGAGGTGTTCCTTTTACACAGCACTCTGCAATCATAATCCCACCTTTATCGGGGCTCTGTTACTACCTCCCGAGGTGTTACAAAGCTGTGATAAAGGAGAGATCAAATTATAGCATTATTGCGTTTACACAGATGCCATTGTGAAAAAAAGGCAAAATATTCCCATGACAGAAGTGCTGTATAAAAGGTGTCCATGGTATATATTAGGGTAACCAATAACAGCGTATGCCACTTTGTCTGGAAAGTGACTTTTGGGTGAAAAAGTAATTATTTCTCAATTTTTTGTTGTACATTTTCAAATCAAAGAAAGAGTCAGGTTGAACTAAAAATGTTGGCAACATTGAATTCCTTGCATCTGAAAAAAGACGAACAAACATCAAGATCATGTTCCTGTCTTACCAGGTCATTTTATGGCTGTCTGATGTTGGCTGCAGTGGTGGCGGCCATTTATAAATGGCTAATTTGGCCCTTTTTTTTGGCAACACCTCTTATTTGATAGATAATATATTGAAGCATATATCCTGAAATTTCCATGCTTGTGTCCAGATGTGCATGATTCTTATGATTTTTTTTACTTATATCCCCTGTACTAGGAGTGATCTCTGAACCTGTACCACTCACCACTCGAAGGCTGTTCTTTGTCAACCAGGTAGAAGGGGTATCCTCCTGGAGCGTGGGTCAGATAAAGAGCCTCTCCCACTTCTGTCAGAGGCCATCCCAGACGCTTTGCATTACTGACAGCTTTACTGGACTGCAGAGTCAGCCCCTAAAGTCAACACAAGAACAAGAACCTTTTAGAAAGCTGCAGAACCATGAGGTGCAGCATGTATTTACTGTGGGCCCTTGTGTAATGTCAGTGTGTTTTGTCACCTACCATGAAATCATTACCCAGCTGATACTCTCCCACCCCATAATTATATGTCAGTTCTGCTACAAAGTGATCATCCTCTGGTCCAAAACCGACCATGGTTTTACTCCATTTCCCATCATAGGGTCTACATGGAAACAGGATGAAGACAGAGGGAGCATTAAGACATGTACAGCTTTGTTATCAGAGTTCAAAGGTCAGACACTTCGAGGTCTTTCATACCTACCCATTACAGGTAGCTTTACAACCTTCCTCAAATTCTTCATGGCGCAAAATCTGAAATAGTTCATAAATGGTTAGACTATACCGTCCAAGTTTGACAAATACAAGGAACACTCAGGTATAATACTGTATGAACATTAGCAGATTAACATTAAACTATTATGAAAGATTACTGTCACATCTGTGTCTTAAATAAAGCCCTATAAAAGTACCTTCATGCCCAGAACATCTCGGTAAAATGTGGCTGTTTTGGTCCTGTCACCAACTTTAAAAACAAAATGCAACGCTCGTCTCAACGCCATACTTCTAGACGGATATTATTGTGGTTTCTTAGTTCTGTAGATGCTTATTCAAAGCTCGATTGCACTTCCTGGACGATCGATTACTCGGCCACCAATTGGGAAAAAAACTAAATAAGCAAACAAAAAAAGATTTTAAAAAATATGGTTTAATATAATTTTTGTTTCATATTTATTCTAGTTTTTGTGTCTGAAATTTTTTAATACTATAATAAAAGAGATTATACTACTTTTTATTTTATTTTTTTTTAATTTCTTTTGACTACCACCCCTAGCTACACAGTTTAATGGTATCCTCCATAGTATCTCTGTAATATCGCGAGAAAACAAATTGATAACTTCTCAATAAAATAATAAATTAGAAATAGTTGTCTAAGATAACATAGAGGACAAAACGTCGGTGTCGTGAGCTCATTGTTAGCATTTCTCCAGAAACGATTAGCTTTTAAGGTGTTTTATTGTTTAAATGTAATGTTTGCGTTTATCCAGCTGGGGGCAGAGTGTAGTCAAGCTCAGTGTTGCACTAGGGTCAAAAGGACCACAGAAGAAGAAAACACAAAAACATGGCTGCGTACATGAGAGGCGTGATTTACCTTCTTTCCATAGAAAGAAACTGTTTATTGTCGAAAAGAGGAAGCTTCATGTTGGAACCAAAAAGGTATGTCCGTGGACTAAGAAGGAAACCTGTGAAAGTCTTGTTTCCAGAAGATCAGGTGTCTAAAAGCCCAAAGCAGCCGATGCCTGAGCTCCCAAAGCCGAATGTCAACAGGGAGAAGAAGGGCACAGTTCCATCTGCAGCAAAACATCCTGAAGGCAGGGTTGATTTTAAGGCGAGGAGCAGTAAACAGGAAGTTACAAAGCCAGCTTACCAGACGTTTACCAGAGATGAAATAGATGGAATCCGTTTTGAGAGAGCTTATTCCGGAGACAAGAGACTGGGGTAAGTATCAGAACAGACAAGACGAATGTTCCCATAACTGTCACAGATTATAGAGCAGAAATATTATAAGATGTAGTCCAGAAAAAGACCAGTAATTAAAAGTACCACTACCACACTGAGAATTTTTCTCTATAAATACATGTGTATTCAAATCCTTTAAGTTTAAGAATGGAAATATTATACATACATACATACATACATATATACATACACGCACACACACACACATATATATATGTGTATATATGTGTATATATAATGCACTTTAAGGAAAGCAAAAGTACCCCCTATACAATAAAATGGTCCTTGTTTTCACTTCCTAATATATATTTGTATAGCTATGATACTGTTGGGTAAATATTACTGTTGCATTAATGTTTGTTGTCATTTACATTTTTATTGGTCATATTTTCAAAAAAGAAAAACAAAGTAAACAAGCAAAAAACAAGAAAACAAAAAGGAAAGCAAAAACTAAACAACTTTAAAAGGTAGCTGTAAAGTTCCCCCCAGCATCCCTACAATTCTCATAGATATGTATACAGAGGTGAAAGATTAAAAATAAAAAAAAAAATTAAAAAAAAAGGTTCCCAAGACACCCTGTGCATCTGTGATACACATTACATTAAGAAAGAATGACTCCGAAGTCACACACATCCAGGACATGTTGAAACCAAAGAGTCAATTTTTTTTTTTTTTTTTTTTTGCTTTTTTTCCTTGTTCACAGCAAAAAAATATAATTATTCCTCTGATGCAGATGCACAGACCAAAACACTAAACACATTTTCCATAAATATTTCATGACAATACCCAGGGTTATGTACAAATTCAAAAGTGTCCAAAAACCTATTTCTGCCACCACTATCATCATGTACATAAACACAAACACATACATGTACTGTCAGTCAGCCCCTGTCCTGGACCCTTTCTAAGACGTTGCTGAATGTCAACAGGGAGAAGAAGACCATCGCTCCATCTGTAGCAAAACATCCTGAAGACAGGGTTGATTTTAAGGCGAGGAGCAGTAAACAGGAAGTTACAAAGCCTGTTCACCAGACGTTTACCAGAGATGAAGTAGATGGAATCCATTTTGAGAGAGCTTTTCCTGGAGACAAGAGACTGGCGTAAGTATCAGAAAAGACAAAGATGAATGTTCCCATAACTGTCACAGATTATAGTGTAGTAGTGTTCAGTAAATGAATAAACGTACTAGTACCACACTGAGAATACTCCAGTACAAGTAAACATGAATTCAAACCCTTTAAGTCAAAGAATGGAAATATTATATATATATTATACACTTGAAGGAAAGCAGTAAAATAGTCCCTATTCAGTAAAATGATTCTTGTCATCAGTCTTTATTATGTATTTGTATACAGTGATCCCTCGTTTATCGCGGGGGTTACGTTCCAAAAATAACCCGCAATAAGTGAAATCCGCGAAGTAGAGT
>JAPTGZ010000006.1:33210638-33229036 GCA_029814645.1 Fowleria isostigma | reverse complement strand
TCAGAACCCCCCCCCCCCCCCGTCCGACTCCCCAGTGCACGCCCTTGATCTACAATTACCACCCGTCACTTACTATTCCATTGAAGAAAAAAGGCAGTTAGCTGTATAAAGGGATAAATGGGTGAATAATTACATTTTTAATCAAGCTGAAAGAATGGCTTTGACAATAAAAGCAGGGGAGAGGACCAGCTGTAGAGGGATATTTGGCTGTTTGGAAGGAAAAGAAAAGATCTGCCGAACCCCTTGTGTGATAAGAAGCTTCAACCATATCGACATGTTTAACCTGAAGAGGGGAAGGGATACCAGTCAGTGTCCACGCTGATGGATCTTTGTTAAGTCATGTGAGTGCAGATGGGATAGATAATGCATCAAAAGAAATCTGCAGAAACTATAGAAAGATAATAAAGACTGACAGAGATGTGGTAAAGGACTTCTTAAGGAAGGGAACAACAAAGCACTGAAATCTATTGGCTTCCTCCTCAGCGTCTTTCAACTATTGTGTTGTCTTTGTTGAGACGCCATACTTAACACAAAGTAAAAATCAAAGCTGATGTTTAACAATGCATGAAAGGAGTGCAGTGTCCTGAATTGGACCCTATAATGCTGCAACCTACTGCCTTTGACCACCAATTAAACAAAAATACCTACTAGGGCTAGGTAAAAAATTCAATTTGATCAATTTTGGATCCATTTTGTTTCAATTTTGCGTAATCGAGTAACAGTAGATGAGACCAATTTTTTAGAGTAGGACCGCGAGTACCTGACCTGAGCATCACCAACACCATGGTGTGGCAGCTGGTCTAGACAACTGTAATGTGCTGTATGCTATAGTCAGCTGTACGTCCCTTCCACACCGACAGTTAGTCCAAAATGCAGCTGCTCGACTTCTAACCAGTGCACGTAACCATGACTACATTACTCCCATCCTGGCCTCTCTTCATTGGCTGCCTGTTGATTTCAACAATAAATTTAAAAGTTTTACTATTTGTTTTTAAATCGCTTAATGGCTTGGCACCTCAGTACATCTCTGACCTCTTAGAGTAGTCTACTCCCTCTAGGGTACTGAGGTCAGCTTCTCCTTGTCATGCCGAAAAACAGGCTAAAAACTAGAGCTGACCGAGCTTTCTTGGTGCTGGCACCTAAACTTTGGAATGGGTTATCCGCCCATGTCAAAATGGCTCCTTCTCTGGGAACTTTTAAGTCTCGGTTTAGAGGTCACTTTTATTCCTTGGTGTTTAACCCAGCATGAGAATTGTATGGTCTACTGTGTTTGTTTTGTGTGTATTTTTTTGCATTTGTACAGCACTTTGGCAACCTTGTGTTTTTAAAATGTGCTATTTAAATAAAGTTGTTTTGGTCCATCTCGCAGGCCCTCACTGGTTGTTCTAGGAATATTAATTTGGATCCACACTAGGTGATAATATCACCTATAGCCGAGTGTGGAGTTAGAAGAATAGTAAAGTGTCTTCAGTTTCACTTTCACCGCTATCACCCCTGCTCTGACAATCATGGACTGCTGAGCTCCCTTGCCATAAAACAGAATAAAGGTGATGAAGAACGAGCCGCTGCATGTTTCTGTCCCGTTCATTATAAAGAGAACATTCAGCTATTTACTGCTGAAATGTCGTTTATTTCCTTTCTAATGTCAATATTCATTTTAATATCGATGTGTTGCATGGCTGCGGTAGTCAAATAATCAGATCACAGCTCAACATTGTACTTTGGTATCAGTAAATTAATTTGAATCAATCGGTTAATACTGAATCAAATCATGATTAACAGATTCAGAACGTTACAAATTAAAATTGATCAATTAAGGAAATTGGCCATGAGACCCAGCCCAAATACCTACAAAATGAGTTTGTTCCAAGTCATCCCATATTGCTACTTGGTCATAATCCTTTGGCATCCATTTTCAACACCTTGGGTACGTCTTACCGCATCAGTCCTTGGATACTGGAAAAAGATGGCAGGAAACCAGGGTTTGTGTCCTCATTCATGGCATGTTTCTGTTTTCTCTCTCTTTTTATCTTCTTATTTTAGACGCCTCCTCTAACCTGTTTTTACTAAACCAAATTAATGCCTAAAACAAATGTAAGTACAGCATTGTATAGGTATCTATTAGAAAAAAGGATGTTTACCCCATGGATAGAAAAATGTACCCTTTGCATTGAGGATAACCTTGAACACGGTTGAATGAATAAGTGAGATTGTGTTGACCAAACCTCTAGCAGGGATCAGCTGCAAATCATAAGTCGGCTCCCATCAGCTGCACTGATAAAATAATAATGTGGACAAAAATGGCATCCACACTAGTGCATGCAGCCAATCTATAATTCAACCTCCTTTGTTCACTTTCAGCTTCCGACAATTCACAGATTTAAAGTCAAAGCGTTTAACTTCCACTTAAGAAGCTTTGCCGTATTTCCAAACATCCACATTTGTGGCGGCTCTCGAACTGATTGGCCGATGTTGACAACACGGCAGGGTGCTCGGCCCACAGAGAGAGCCCGCCGCACAGAAGTTGGAGGGAGGAAAGGCTGGTGGGGGGAGGTAAAGAGGATTACGAGGGGCCAGCAACCAGGGGGCTATTGTTAGAGCCTGAGAAAGTGTGCAGGAAGAGTGGCACACACTCTGGAAATGAACCCCCAGCTTGGCCTTAGTGATGAATAACAGGAAACTCTGAGATACAGGTCTGCACGGGAACACGCACTAGTCGCTAATGAACGCCAAAATCACTTTGTTTCTTCATTTTCCTCTGTGCACAGAAACAAACTGTAAAGATGAGCAACCGGCAAAATGTGTTAACATAAAACATATACATATCATGGGAGTATTGTGGTATTTTACTGAACTGCCTGTTTAGCATAATTTTGACCAAAGCAATTGCATGTTGGAGAGTTTCCATGTTTCAACGGCTGCATTTGGCAGGCTGAAATGACAGAGTGCTGCTCATCTGGGAAATGGCTGGGCAGGAGGATGTTGCTGAGAAGCAAAACCCACCATGTCTGAAAATGCAATTATCAAAGAAACCTTGGGTTGCAGCTATGAATATGTGCTGCTACTAAATCACTGAAAAATTGTGACAAGAGGAACCACTTTTGCTACATTAAATTATACTAGGGCTGCACTGTATTGGCAAAACTTGTGATATGGGTGTACAGCATTGTGATAGTGATAATATTGCAATATTTCTCGTTCCCCTAAAGAAATACCAATTTCATCTACTAATAAAAATGTTCCTTAAAGGGGTGATATTTTTACTAAACCCACTTTTCTTAGTCTTTGGTTCATTTATTTGTGCATTCGTGGACCCTAATAGTTCATATAGTTTGGGTTTGAACCCTCCAGGTGCTGTGGTCCAATCGTTATATTCATTTTGGCTAAAATTGAGTGGATTTCTACAACCCGTTTCAATTTCTTCTTAGTTTGTTTCATTTTATCAGTAGTTACGTAGCTACATTTGCACAAACCAGATCAAGATTTCCGATGAACATTGCTCTGAGTATGACATCAGCAGCGGTGGTTGTAGTCCATATGGCTAATTTTGGTTTTAAACACATCTAAAGCATATTTACACCTAATATTTCGATACACCCGTCCATTAAAAGACATATCTAGAGCTTTAACACCTTAACTGGCCGGTCTGATTATGATTTCTAATATGGCTCTGAGGGGTCATCCCCCTCATGGTAAAATGATAAATAGTTGGTACTTACATAGCGCTTTTTCATACATTAATGGCACCCAAAGCGCTTTACAATACAAGCCTCACATTCACATTCTCATACACCGGTGGGTGGCTGCTGCCATGCAAGACACTACAAGGCCTCACTGGGAGCAATTTAGGGTTTAGCGTCTTGCCCAAGGACACTTCAACATATGGACAGTTGGAGGCAGGATTCAAACCGCTGACCCACTCCAACAACTGCGCTGCAGACGCCCCACTTCAGCCACATGAGAACATGAGGGGAGGTTCACAAGTGCATGGCATGCAGGTGCGTTAGCGAATATTATTGTACTTCACAACAGTATAAACCACCTGGTACATCAGCATCATCATCATCATGATCACCGTTACACCCTTATTGTGTAGTAGTGATCAAATGAAAATATAAATATCATGTGTGAAGTGACCCTTACAGGTGATTATGCATTAATCAAAACTATAACCAAGTACTGTAATGCTTTTTGTAGTTGGATGCCTCCAAATCCTAAAAACCACACCTTTAGGGAAAAGGATATTAGTTCAATAAACACTGCTCTACCTATGAAACTTTGAGAAAATTAAACATCAAAATTCCACCACCAACATCAGGGATGAAGATGAACACACAGCAAAACAAGGAAACCTGACCCAGTTTGCATGTCCTGCTCTCCTTTGTGCTGGTGGGAAGAGGACACTGTTGTGGGGGTGGAGTCTATAAAAAACAACATAGCAAAATGGTGTGAGTGCACAAGTCTGCGTCCAGGCCCCTCAGGTTGATCGTAAATCTCCTGAGCCGTCCTGTCCACACTTGAGTGTCTGTTCCCACTCGGTGTCACAGCCTCTGACATTCAACTTTAACTCTATTTACTCTCCGGAACGGTAAAACAGTCAAATCCTCACTAGGTAGCTACGTCTCAATGCTAAGAAAGATTCCTGGAGCTACATTACATCCTTTCAAATTCTTTCAACAGCAAATGAAACAGCTGCAGTTCGACGCTGTTGACTAAACTCGCATACTGCAGTAATTATTTCAGTGCTTGTGCTGGCATCCTCCTACAGCTGCTCACACTTCACGACTGGCAAACACAAAAACTGGGCCCTGGATAACTGGTTCAAGCCTTTCTCTTGTTTCTTGTCTCTCAATCACTGTATTAACTTAGTGCCAAGTACACAAACTGAACCAACAGTCACCTGCACCGCGAAAACCGCAAAAAAGCATTTCCCCTTGGCACCGGTATAATGAGGCAGTAACTGAAACAGATTTTTGTTATTCAGATTAAGAAGCATTCTGTGTGTTTGCATAATGAGCCCGAGCAGATGCGCTAGCAAGTGTTATTGTATGGCATAAATACTGCGCAAAATCAAAAGTTACATTGATAGTCGCAGCATGACGGTATCAAAGCTGGTGGCGAACCAAGATCAAACGCATGGTAATCTGAGGAATTTTACATGGGATATCACGACACATAATGGCAGCAATTTGGAGATCAAAGATGGTGCAGATCACTGTAAATGCACAATTTCCTTCTCTTTCATTGCTCATCTCTCAGCTGTTAAAAGAACGAAATGAACGCAAGGTCTCCACCTTCAACTCCCGCTGATTCTGATGGAGGAAGCCTAATTAACAGATAATCTGAGGACAGCCACAGGTTTGGCTTTCAAAGCCAAATAACTCAAGGGTCTCTACAAAGGGGAGGAAGCTGAATAGATGGAGATAGAAGAGGACCACCCTCAACTACACTGCAAAAACTGAAATCTAAGTAAGAGGAAATACCTTAGATTTAGGGGATGTTTTCATAATTTTTGTCTGACAAGATAGTTCTTCTTACTCAGCAGTTTTTATTTTAGTTGTTTGACTTATTTTAAGCATTTAGGTTCTAAATGAATGAATGAATTTTTATTATTGTGTCTTGCATACAGATAGGCCCAGCCTTTTTATGGGCTTATAAGACACCAAAATATAATCAACAATATCAGACAGTAGGTACAATAGAAACAACAATGTACTGACTTATTTAAATAGAAACATCTGCTGCTTTTTCCAGGCTTTACAACTACAACTACTATAACATTAGATTTATATAGCACTTTTCTATATCCATTAAGGCATACTCAAAGCGCGTACATTGGATTCATTATTCATTCACTCTCACATTCTCACTCTGGTGGTGACGGAGGTGTGCCTGCCAATTTGCGCCTACGGCCCCACCGCCCACCACCGAACATTCATACACGTTCATACATCAGTGTGAGTAGCCGCTCCAGGCAAGGTGGGTGAAGTGTCTTGTCCAAGGACACAACAGCACATGACTGGGACAGAGCGGGAACCGAACTGCCAATCTGCTTTAAATCCTGAGCCATGACCACGCCCCACAAACGATGCTAATTTATATACATTTGAACTAAACAAGTAATTCATCCTGTCTAAATTGTCTCAATAAGTTATTACAGCTAGTTACTGAGATTTTATGATCAATTCTGAGCAATGAACACTTGAAACTAGAATATCTATAGTTATAAAACTGTTTCAACAACACTCGCAAGTATAAAATAGCTTTTTCAAACAAAAAAAAATATTTTAAACATAAAAAGGAAAATCAAAGTTATCAATAACTAGTTCCTAATTTCATTATAAATTGTCGGGTTGGAACTGAGTTGACAGATGTTACTTTCTTTGCAGTTCGGACATGTAACAAACAAACACTGAAACACAACAGTGAAAAAGTTTATAGCAACATAACTTATGAACTACAATAACAAATTTAATATTTTATAAAGACTTTAAAGGTGCAATTGCAGATTTGTAAATTTAATACTTTTAAGACTTTTTAAGACCCCTGAACCCTATCATAGCTTGTCATTGCTGCTGAAGTTCACAACAGATTACAGCTTCTGCACCTGCTACATCCACCATTATCCACACAGTCCATAGTTACAGTCGCAGCTAAAATTATTAGACCATCAAAAGTCATCAAAAACAATGAATATGCAATCAAGTACTTTTTCGACATTACAACATTAGCATTGTGTTGTTTAGAAATGAATATAAACCTGTTTTCTTTGCCTTATTTGAGGTCTGAAAACTGCATATTTTGACCATGTGTCGTGTTCTGCAAAATCATGATCTAAATAATATTTTTATTTGAAGTTTCGGAGAATTGTTGTTGGTAGTTTAAAGAATAAAACAAAAATGTTAATTTTATCCAAACACATACCTATAAATGACAAAAAACAGCGAAAGTGATAATTTTGAAGTGGTCATATTTTTTTTTTTCCACAGAGCTGTATTGTATATAAGCCTTAACATCAGAACTGGGGAATAACAGTCATGGAAAAAAAATAATTAGACCATCAAAAGTCATCAAAAACAATGATTTTACAATCCAGTCCTAACTCCTGTCCTGTATCATGTGACTAAAACAGACAGAAAAGAAAACATGGAGTGTCTAAAAGCACTGTTTTTGTCACTAAAATGCCAAATGTTGATGTAAGAACTGATGTGATTTTGGTTATCATCTATAAAACCATGGAAAACTGATATCAGCTCTAAAATTAAACTACTATGAGCTGTTTTTGTTGTTATCATTATATTTGTCCAAATACATTTAGTTGGACCAGATATTAAAATGAACGAGAAATCAAAGAAAACATAGGGTGGTCTAATCATTTTTTCCGCGACTGTATAACTCCTACACAAGAACAGGGTATTTTGTCTGAGTGTTTACCACTGTACCAGCTCTAGTCAGATATTTTTTGAAACAAAGGTCATGGACAGATTTTTTTTTTTTTCTGCAAATGGAAGAAGAAAACATACCTCTTTAAAAAAAAATACCTTTTTGTGTGGACAGGGCACTAGACAGCCACTGTGCACTTTAAAACCCTTTTGTTTTTCCTCCCATTTCAGATAAAGGGCTTAAAACGTCGAGCTCTTGCTTAACTTCTTCAAGGAGACATCACAAGCACACACTTTTACTCTAAAGAGAAAACCCAGTTTAAAAACAGTCGCACTTGAGAACCTCTAGTGTATTATTACCCAATATTCCAAATTTTTGTGTGGTACAACTGTCTCTCTTCAAACTGGCAACTAACTAGCCACAAAAGCAATGCAATCTGTTATCTCTATCCCTGAACTTATATAAACGGATCTGCTTTCTGCGGAAATGTTTAGAGCTTTGAGGCCGCGCCAGATATTTAACTTGGCTCCGCGTTCAGGTTTGAGAATGGATAAAGGAAGAACATGGTAAAGGAGTCCTGAAAAACAAGGCAGGCAGTTACATTTCTGTTTAAATCACAGACACGCCTCTAGCCACAAACTATAGATTTTTGATTTTTCTTTATTTTTTCAAGTTGCTCTTGTATGCTTTGGTTGTGCCCCACTATTGATGCTGTAAATCTGGCATTTCCCCTTATGGGACTAATAAAGGAATATCTTATCTTCTTTACCCTTTATTGGGCAAGTGGCTATTTGTGGTCATTTCCACATACATTACAAGACAGTGACATCCATAGTTGCAGTGAGGACAGGGAGTCAATAATATGAGGTCCAATGTGGTCTACAGGGTGTGTGAGGTTCAACAGAGAGCGTACCTGTTTTGTTGTTAGGTACCATGCAGTAATGGTACTAATGTAAAGGAATGTTCATAGGGATCATGTGCATGTTGACAGGGGTCTGGATCAGCACCTATGTTGGTCTAATGTTAGAAAAATAATGTTCTAATGTTATCAAATACATGTTCTTTTCACCTTAGATGTGTTTTTCTTGTATTTTTTAAATAAGCTTATTGGAATTTTTTGCACTTGCAGGAAAGGGACCAAATATGACAACTTCATTAACTTTGATTTTTTACATACAGTTGTGTTCATAAGTTTACATACTCTAGCAGAATTTGTAATTCTTTGGCCATTTTTCAGAGAATATGAATGATAGTACAAAAAGTTTTCTTTCACCCATTGTTAGGGGTTAGGTGAAGCCATTTATTATCAAATAAATGTGTCTGCTGTTTCTAAATCATAGTGACAATAGAAACTATCTTAATAACCTTGATCCAAAGTTTACATACCCTAATTCTTCATACTCTGTATTGGCTCCGCCCCTTTAACATCAATAACAGCTTCCAGTCTTGTGGTCATTGCGGATGAGGTGCTTTATTTTCTCAGGTGGTAAAACTGACCATTCTTCTCGTAAAACATCTTCAGTTCCTTTAAGATTTGGGGTTTTCTTGCAAGAACTGCATGTTTGTTGTGCCTTGTAAATTCATAAATTGTAACACTTTCACATTGGGAATGGACCCCAGGAACTTTGGTAGAGATTAATGGGGATCCTTAAATAAAGAAATAAAGACATGTTTGAGACCTCCCCAACGTGGATCAATGATATTCAGGACACCAAGATGAACACTACAGAACCTTCACTTTTTTTCTGTTGTAGCCAATGACCAACTGACCTGACCTTGTGTTTTGAGGAATTGTCATATTGGAACATCCAAGATCATCCCATGTATATTATGAGTACAACTGTAAAAATAAAAAAAATTCAAAGTAATAAAGTCTTGTCCTGTCCTCCAATAACACACTAAGGTTGAAATGATGATGTTCAGATGTATTTCTACGAGTGTCCTATAAAGGGTTAAACATTGTTCGATGCTCTAAACTCTCAGTACTACCTTGTGGGAAAGGCTGTACCTTAAGAAACAGGAAGGCCACAAATGATAGCCTTTTACAGGAGCCATGTTGAATGCTGCTTTGATATTTCCTGATTACGCTCTGATGACAGTAATTGGACAATGAAATTGCAGTATACGTTATAACAAGTCTCCACCCTGATTTTTCCCTCTCACCACAACAAAGTTAAATAACTCCTCACACTCACTCATTCGCTCACTCGCTAAAGGAATCCACATGAAGAAACGCGGAGTTTTATAAAGTACCTGTGAGGATTTTGACAGCTTTCAAAGTTGTGGATAATATTTTCTGTGGCCCTTTTCCCCCCTGTCAAAGACATTTTTTTGGACATGGCTTCTATCTGCGGCTCAGAGGAGTGAACACCTGGAGCAACAAAAGCAGCGAGGGGAAGTGATGAAGATGCCTTTGTTTCTCCAGGGTTTTTCGGCCACACAGAACTCAACAGACAGAGGAGAAATGATTCCACATGTAGCTTTTTCCCAGATACACCGAGCGTGGAACACAGATCAAAACTGTGCCTTTAGGTTGAGGTCAGCCGTCTCACCTTTCCCTCTGAAAAATGGTTTCATACTCATCATGAAAGAGAAAGAAAAATTCTACAGCTGTATTTTCATTTGTAGAAGTAACTCTTTAGTTTTACCCAGTCTCCTTTTTGGCGTTCGAAAAACACAGCGCATACCTCTGGCTCTTGTTCCGCACTATAATTATATATTAGATGAAAAAAGAGAAGGGTAATAGGTACAGGACTTGGCAGAAACACTTACATTCCTGACATGAACCCTTCATCTGCGCAGTTAGCCTTTTCCTTGCTTCACTTCAGAAGCTTTGTAAGGTTCTGGGGCTGATTATGTGCACGCAAACAGTTGGCTATTGATGTGGCCAAGCAAAAAAGATTATTATTAATATAGTGTATAGTCTTTCTTTAGAAAAGCTCACGGACCACAACACAGACCGGGGTTTGTCAGAGCTGGACCTGCAACCTTTGGTCTTGAAGAGCACACCTGCTGCTTCTAAAGCCGGTAGCGTTGTCAAATGAGCAGGTGGCGAGTGAGTGGCGTAGAAGAGGGGTGGTTAAGTATTTAGTCTGTGTTTATCCATGGCCTCCTGACTCAATTTAACACCTCACAGAGCAGCGCGATTACACGTTCCCTATAAATTTAGTGTTTGGAGGAAAAAAAAAAAAAAAACATCAGGCAAATAAAAGTCAGTTTACGTTCCTGTTACAACATTAGCTGGGTTTCGATCACTATCAGAAATGTGCAAAATGTGAGTTGCACAATAGAAAACTGGTAATGAAGACACAAATGTCGCAAAAACTGGCAAAGATCGCAAAAAAAATTACGCTCTCATGAGGCAGTTTTTGAGACGTTTCGATGATATAGAAGTATTGCATAAAATGTGTTTCCATTACACTTTGTCGAAATTGTAGAAATATCGCGGAGACAAACAGACAATCTGTATTAATCCCACCATGGGGAGATTTCACAGATACAGCAGCATCATATAAACACACAAGTATGAAGACAAAGACAGGTAGAAAAAGAGAAACTAAAGAATACAAAAGAAAGGAAATCAGAACCAAGAGCTGTTGCAACTCATGGCCACGTAAATGGTGCCATGGCAACTAAAACTGTTATGGAAATCTAGCTCAAGATTGCAAAAAAGTTTTTACGCTCTCATGAGGCGGTTTTTGAGACATTTTGATATAGAAGTATTGTGTGAAGTAAAGTGTAATGGAAACATATTTTGTGCATTTTCACTAGTTACAGGCACAACAAGTCCATTGCCACCAGAAGTTCAATGACGTAATGGTTCATTAAATGTTGACCGGGTCATTGGCAAATTCTAGATCCACAAATTCTGTACAATTCTGTCCCAAAAATCCATTATGCGTGGTTGTTGCTGTCAGACTTTGCCTTGAGATGATCAGACGCACCTGCAGAGTGACATGAGGCACACACTAGGGCTGCAACTTACGATGATTTTAATAATTGATTGACCTGTAGATTATTTTAATAGCTTATTGATTCATCGGATAAACACAAAAGACTCAATTTGCAGATGAGTCTTGTGATGGGGCGGCCGTAGACGCCATGTCACTCCCCACACGGTGCATCTTTTTTTTTTTTCCCTTCTCACTGTTTTAGGAGGAGGCGTGTGCCACTATTGATTACCGGTACATCCACATGCTAGCACACTACCTAGACTTGTTATGGCTAGAAACTAGCAAGCTATAGTCTTCAACAAGTTCCGGTTACAGGCTATCAAACCATTGTTGTATGTATAAGTTCCAGTGAAGAATATGTACAGTAAGGTTAGTTTGGTGGCCTGTTAAACGGAGACGTTATAATGACAACAGTAGTATCTAACTAGCTAGGTTTACACTATGTTCCCAGTGGCCACAGCAGCCCCGTTTGCCCGAAATGTACTGCGCCATGGGATTTTGGGCTGTTTTTTCCCCTCCATATTCTAGTTATGTTACATAAACAGTGCACTATATTTGGTCAAAGGGATGGCTAAACAGGATACTGGCATCCGAAGCCTCAGCCATGCTACTTTGTGTTTTCCTCAGTGTGCGAGCATGCGTCAATACTAACATGCTCAAGATTCAAGGGGGTAGATGGGACTCAACTAGAATCAAGTATCAGCAGCCAGACACTTCAATGGAAAACCTACAAGTAGTGCTTATACTTTGTCTAAACTGTAGAAATATCACTTATTTTCTGAAAAACTCATGAAAACCCAGCTATCGTTAACTTTGATGTGAAGCTGATGTCAGGGTCAAAAGGAGTAAAAATCTGCAGTGATAATTTTGTTTGCAGAAAATAAAGTTGCTGAAGGCTACAGCTGCGAGAGCACTTACCCAACATTCTACTTTTATTTGGCCGCCTACAGAAGAAGAGCTCCCGGTATTTAACATTTAACTGATCACTTAACAAGGTCTTGTGTGCCAATAAAACATCTCTTGACATGCCATTACAAAAAGGTCATGGTAAGATAGAAATCAGTTGTTCAGGCACATTCCTCGCTCCAAAATAAACTAATTGGAGTGTCATCTCATTTTCCGGAGCAGAAGGTCAATAAAACTAGAATTTTCTGATGTAACCTGAAAATTAATGTGAAAATAAGATGGTGATACAAGTTTTTTTTAATAACAATGCTTGAAAAAACTAATTTGATGAATATGAAATACTGTAAAAATGTTTTGACCATGTTGAATAGACTTAAGAGTTAACTCTTTCAGACTTTATCCTACCATGCAAACTGTTTCCAAATGCCCCCCTTTATACTATGTTTCTGTCAGACAAAGTCCAAGTAATTTGTTGCAATGCTAACAAAAATAATCAGTTACAACATGTATTAAAATTGTAAATGCGTCTCAGTTCGGCCTCCCAGCTCTGGAACTGAGTCTTCTGCTTCTACATCAGGATGCTGCCTTTCTTCCATCAGAAAACAATTTGCAGAGCAGCAGTTCAGCCATAATTTGACGTTGCCTCCAATAAATATTTTCAGATAAGAGGCCCGTGACTCCGCCTGTTTAGCTCCTCCACCAACCTTTGACGACCAAAGAGCCAACTCTTCAGTGTTAACTCCATGTTGAGCCATCATGCGGCCCGGCAATAAAGAAGTCGGCCTCAACTCACTGTGCCTGTAATCTCTCTTTGAGGCCCAGGCGTCTCTAATTGCCTGGACACTTGCGTCCAAGGGCTCCTCTCTTTCCTCAGTGAAAAGATGAGACCTCTGTTGCTCCTTACAACAGGCTTAAGCTGATAAACCCTTTCATTCGACATGACCATAGGATCGGCGCTCCTTGCAAACAGATTGGGTAAAAGAAGACAAATCAAAACAGTGATTAGCCCCCGACACAGAAGCAGAGCTAAGCCACGGCGCTGCCTCAGCAGGGGGTCCTCGCACAACCGCCCAAACCCTCGGATCATTCAGACGCGTCTCTACGGACTCCAACGTGTTCAACTACAAGTTCAACTACACAACTTGAGAGTATGTCTGGAATTTATGCAGCAAGGATTTTAGAAAAGAACAAAGACGTAGCATGGTTGAATTCCAAATTGGATGTGGCAGCTGAAGAAATGTACGGACAGCCGAGCAGCAAAGAGAGAAAACCATCCAAACCCACGGCCTGCATGGAGCCAGGGCTGGAGCAACACTCCAAGGGTGTTCAGATTAGAGCTGCACCATACTGGAAAAAAATGACACTGTGATGTTTTCTTAACCCTGTGATAAGAAAAAAATACTCGGGAGGATATACTAAAAGCTTTTTAACTGATTATAATATCTTTATATGTGCTTTACAACTTATTAGTCACTGTCCGTTCATTTTTCAATGTCGTTACCTGCGTCTCACTCCAAACTGATTAAAAACAATGATGGTGGTTCACTGTGTGTAGTGTATGTCAGGTAAACTTGAAATTAGATGGGAACATATGGAGTTAATGTCCCTCCTACATTACAGGTCCTGTGATGCGACTATTGCACACACGTACATTGCGATGACTATGCTCAAACAATATATCATGCAGCTCCATTTCAGATTAGCGCTGCACGATATTGGAAAAAAAAAAATGGCATTGCGTTCTTTTTAACCCTGTGAGATATATGGTAATATGAAAAAGCACTCAGGAGGATATAATAGCTGTGGTGCCAACATAAATGGTCAAATTAGTTGTGTTTAGGGATGTAACAATATGAAAATTTCATATCACTGTTATTGTGACCAAAATTATCACTGTTATCATTGTTATTGTGGTATTGTTGAAATGTGCTCAAAATGTCCACAAAGTACTAAAAATAGCACTGAAATTGACCAAGTTTTTTTTTTTGAAAAAAAATAAAATAACACACTTTGTTGGCAGAAACAATGTTCACCTAAGTTTAAAATGTAAAAATGTCACATATTTACTTTGATAGAAATCAAATGTGTATACACCAACATTAAACAAAGTAATGTGGATGTAAGAACAATACAACCACATGGAACCAAATCCATAGTGCCAATATTTAAGTATTAATTTGAGTTTTCAAAGTGTGGTAATCGATGACGGTTTTCATGACAATTAGAATTAAAACAGTAATAAAATTGGGAATTTTACCACGGTTTATCATTATACCAGTGATTGTTACATCCAGTTGTGTTAGCTCTGGTTGTGTAAACAGGTGTAAGACACTGTCGACATAGAACACGTGTTTGTTTTATTCTTCTTGTAGCCAAAATAATTCCAGAGAACTGACGTTGCTTTTAATTTTGGCACCAAGTCTTAGTTTTCTGTGATTTTCTCTTGTTTGTTGCTCATTTTTCAATGTTGTTTCCAGCGACTCACTCCATGTTTTGGGGTGTGGTCTGCTTGAACAAACAGATTATGAACAATTGTGATTGGTGGATTGCCGTGTTCAGTGCATTAGGTACCCTTAAAATTGGATGAGAACACATCGAGTTCATTCACCTCCTACATTACAGGATCTGCGATGTGACCACTGCGTACACGTACATTGTGATGTCAGTGCTCAAACGGTACACTGTGCAGCTGTAGTTCCGATCCCTCTCCCTCAGATAATCACCACCTCTTATGACACTCTTCTTCCTGTCATGGACATTATCTTGCCTGCATGAGGGTTCCTTCAGATTCCTCCTCCTGTTCCAGTCAGTATCTTTGCCAAAACCTCCATATGGCATCCTATCAGTGCATCATCTGTCCTGTTGTTGAACATTATACAAAATCCATGTGGTTTCTTCCCCACCAAGGTCAGATGAAGTTATGTGTTTACACCCAGCAGATACTCCACCATCCCCAACGCTGTACACAAACATCGATTTACTACAGGTTTACATGTAGAGTATTTATTTATTTATTTATTTAAACACAAGATAGTAAATGAGTTGGTATGAATTGGCTGTTTTATAGTGACAGTAGGGTTAATTAATTTATTATTCCTACTTGGACAGTAGGAGCAATTAATCGAATTTTCATCATGATCACGATTTTGGCCGCCATGATTAAATTAACGTCAGCGATATTTACCTTTAAAATATGGGCTCTGCTGCATATCTTATCAAGCAATTTCTCAATCAGTAGTCAACCCACCACCAGGGGGGTGAACACATGGTTAAGGTTTCATTAAGCTGCTGAAATAACAAGCCAGCGCATCCTGCACCGGGCAACACCCACCCACCTTGGTTGGCTTAAAATCAGCTTCATTGTTTGAATTTTCTGTATTATGGATGAAACATTCATTCATCTGGTGTGATAATTATACTGTAATCATTCTGTATTTATTGAACCATCCTGAGCAATACATTCTCACATTTTTTGTTACATTCTCAACTTGTCCTTTAAATTGTATATAAATCTAAGTGCACTATCTTGTAAGACTCTATTTTGTACATATTTTTGCACCTTAATTGTATAATTTTATATTTTATACTTTATATATAATCACCTGTTGGCACTGAAAAGGAGAAGCTCTCCAGTGTAGTTGTACATTCTGTATAATGACAATAAAAAGCATTCTATTCTATTCTGAATTAACCTAAATCTAAAACCTGAGATGGAAAAACTTGCATTAAATAATATGAGCAGGTAAAACTGATTCCACTACGGTCTTCCTGCAGCTGTAAACAATAATCAAAATGAAGAATGCCATTTCACTCTTAATAAAACGTAATGGCGTGCAGTATAGCGGTGTGAATCAATTTGTGGTCACCACTGCTGCACCATTATTTGTGTTCAAGATTAGCTTGCCCAACAGTGACCTTGAATAATAGCACCACAAATGTATTCTTAAGAATCATGTGACTCAGGCGTGTGCACACAAGCCGAGACGGATACCAACGGGGGATATCGACATATCCCATTCTCCTACATACGTATAAGATGTAATTATGTGGGGAGTGCAGTTGTGTCAAATGAACGTGTGCAGTAGACTCTGTGAACGTGGCTGGAGACCATCTTGCATGTTTACATTAATAACAGAAATAGACACATTACAAAATAAAGCAGGCGTGTTTGTGTGCAATCTGCAGGAGGAGAGGATTCCATCTGTAGTCCTGTAGTTATTGCAAAAATAATGAGAAAACTACAGGCCATGAGGTCTGCTCAAGTCAGACACTGTCGGTTATTAAAAGTACTGGGAGGGTTACTTCTGAGATGTATTCAGTCACAGATTACAGTATAAATGCCCAAAAAAGTAATCTGTACTGTAATCTGTTACATTACTCAATCTGAGTATCATAATCTGAATACTTGGATTACTTTCCCATTTTCTTGAATTTTAATGCCCTATGAATAGAGATGTAATGATATGAAAATTTCATATCACGTTTATTGTGACCAAAATTATCACGGTTATTGTTGAAATATGCTCGAATGATCAAAAATACACACACTAAAATAATTTAACCAAGCTGCATTTTGGGAAAAAAAAAAAAAGAAAAAAAAAAGGCCCAATTAAAATAACACGCATAATGTACTTTCTGTTGGCAAAAACAATAAAACATTAATATATAAACCTCAAACCTATACACATGCATTGAAGATGTTAACCAAACACAATCCAGCCCTGGATTACAGTGACTCACCGGCAATCTGAGGCTCTGTTAGCTGCTAACTGCTGGCCTGAGGCCCGGTCTGCAGCCACTAGCACCGCGCTGCTAACATTAGCCACAACTGAAGAGCTAACTGCTAGCCTGAGGCCTGGTCTGCCGCTAACTAACTGACACCGCCTCCATTATCTTGACCTGCACTTGACAGACTGACACATTCCCACAACTTGACCTCAACATTAATTATCAGAACATTTGCACTGCATCTTGTATCAAGGAATTATGGGAAATGCATGGGTAACTGGGTTTTTGAAATTATAGAAAATAACAAAGTAATCCATTCATTTTTAAAAATTTAACTGTATTCTGATTGCCATGTATTAAAATTATAACTAACACTACAGTTACTCATGTTGTATTCTAACTACGTAATCCCGTTACATGTATTCCGTTACTCCACAACACTGGTTATTCTCTGCTTCCTCTTAGTACAACTTTGCAAAGACAGCATATGAATTAGTGACACACTTCTTGAGTAAAGTTGAGGTGCTGAGTTTCAACAAAAAGTACGTTTGAAGAGACTTCCTTCTACTTCTTCGTTCTTTCTGCAACTGTTAAAACTCTTAACTCGGTACCACGCTTCGCTGCTAGAACTGTGTGAAAGAGCTGATTCAATATTATGGAAAGGATTCTTGTGGGAGGCTGTCTGCAGTGCCATCTGACCTTATTAGACATATGATATATCCTCAGCTGCCTCATTATCCCGCCGGAGATTAACAGGTCGCTGTAAACGCAGCATCTGTCTGTGAGCAAAGTGAGGATCAACCGTCAGTTTGAGCCAACTAATCTGAATTATGCAGGGTCAGCAATGTCAGAGCTGGAAATCTCTGACAGCTTAAAAAAAAAAAAAAACATGTACAGTGTGTGTAACTAGCTAGTTCAAATTAAAAAGCACACCGGTGACTTGGCCTGATCTTCCTGTAGAGTTGGGGCGTTGGAGTGCAAGCCTCTTAAAACTATCTGTCAAGACTGTGACAATGTGCTATTTCTGGACTTTTTGAGTGTAGTTTCCTGTGGTGCTCATGGTGTCACAGGTAAGGAAGTAGGAAAAGACTGCAGCTGAGTGATTGGGGTTGGCAGGTGTGTGAGCGTACGTACATACTGACAGGTTGTCATGAGGTGTCAGCGTTGAGATACAGCAGATTATTGAAAATATTGTGCAGTTATATTGGCTCAAAGTATTTTATTAAGATGATTTTCAATACACTGAAGTAACCTGATTATGGGCAGATTAGGCTCATACTGTAGAATAATGAAAAAAAGTTCTGAAAATATGAACATGTGTGGTAAAATAAGCACAAAAGTCAAGCTGGATTTAGATCAGGGATGTCAAACTCATTTTTTCCAGGGGCTGAATTTAGCCCAATTGGATCTCCTATGGGCCAGAAAAGT
>JAPTGZ010000006.1:33197039-33210538 GCA_029814645.1 Fowleria isostigma | reverse complement strand
ACACTTCCAAACTATCTTTTCACAAAGAAATGTGAATAAATGTGAAAAAAAAATGAAATTTTGTAAGAAAAATAATTGCAGTTTTAACATTATGCCTCCACCCATCATTTATACATGTGCATTACACACAATGGTACACAAACATTTGGTAACGGGCATTCCAAAAAAGCAAAACTAGTCCAGTTGAACCTAGAACCTGAAAAAAATGGAGTTATCACTATGTATAGGTTATTATGCCATTATTGTGTGGTAGATCATAATTATCTGAATGTAGAACCTGAACTAAAATAAGGCTGACATCTTTGTTAACTGTGACTTTCATCACTAATTTTTCATCAAATCCGTAAAACCCGGGTTATAGCCCAAGTATCCTAAATCCATAAGTCTTTCTGTGATTACACACCTTAGGGGTCCAAAATTAATCAATTTTAAATTGAAATCTGATTTTTTTTTTTTTTTTTTTAAATTAGGACAATTTTCAAAACAGGGTAATTGTCAAATCGATTTCATCTCTCGTGTCTCCGGGCCACCTTAGGCTCCTCCTCCTAACTGTGACAACGGCCTTTCACAGAATTCCCTGTAATGACCACAGACCTTAAATCTGTGATGGCATCACGGATTTGCAAAGCCCCGACTCATAGGCGGACTCTGATAGCCGAGGTCCAGGTCATAACCAGATCACAGAAAGACTTACAGATTCATAATACTGAGGCTATGACTCTGGTTTTACAGATTTGATGAAAAATTGGTGACAAAAGTATTACGCAGCTTTAATACCTTCAGTGTAATTCTTGCACTTTGTAAATTCATCCTGTGGGCCAGATTTGACATTTTGGTGGGCAGGTTTTGACCCCGGGCCACATGTTTAAGACCCCTGATGTAGATAAGTAATTATCCAAACATTTGACCAATCGCATGAAGCTCTAGTTTTACCATTCAGCCAATCAGATGAAGCCCACGCAGCCTTTGGTGAATTTGTTCAATTGCAATATTACCTTGTCTACTGATTAAAAAAGTCACATCATCTATAGAATCTGGTCCCCACATCTGACTTGTATTGGTCAAAAACTAGCTGCCATTGTGTTGAAGGCCCTGGTGGACCATAAATGAGAAAATACAGGACAGATCAACACATAGAAGGTTACCCGAGTTAATATGGACCTGATGCTAATGATGCTAATGCTGTGGTGGAATGTAAAAATTAGATGCCATCTTTGGGGGGAATCCTCCCACTCTTATTTCTATGCATTATATAGGCTATAATTCTTTTGTTTATGTATGATGTGGCCCCCATCCCCTGTTGTTTTTGTCGTTATGGCTATTTCTTTGTTTGTTTGTATCTGTGCTGGTTTGTGTTTATGTATATTTGGCTGTTTTTAAAAGACATGTTTTATATGTGAAGGAACAGAAACTGTACTTTATTTTTGTTACACAAGGCATAACCTTCCATTCATGTCTTTCTAGCCTCTTGCTTTATATTTGTATTTAACCTTTGGTTTTGTTTTTATTGTATCAAAAACTCAGTAAAGATATTGACCAGAAAAAAAAGTCACATTATTACAGCTCTCCTGAAAAACATTATTGAACATTAGAGTTTTTTCCTCCCATCGTGCAAGACTAATAGAAACTAATAGGAAACTCACAAAATTAAAAACCAGCATCATACAGTCTAATAAATCAGATAACTGTACCCATGTGTAAATAGTGTGTATTATGTGTAGGTCAGTGAATGAGCGTTTTATATTATGTAAATGCACTGCAGTAATTATGGACAATTTAATTGTGTTTTACATAGAATAGTGATTTTGGTTTTTGTCTTTTTTTTGTTTTTTTACTATATATTGTATTATGATGTACTGTAGTGCTGTAGAAAAGCCCAACCAGGGACAGGAGTTGAAAATTAGCACTTGCTATAAACTCTATATGCGTCAAGTCAGCTGTAAACCTGTAACGATGTTTGACTGCATTGTCCCTGACAAATAGGCAAGGCAAGTTTATTTGTATAGCACAATTCATACACAAGGCAATTCAAAGTGCTTTACAGAAATAGATAAATAACAAATAAAATAAACCTGCGCAGGCTGAATGTCTTACAGTACATGCATCTTTGTAATTCGTAGACGCTGCTCTATCCTCTACCAACTGTTTGCCCAAAAAGCCCAGACCAACAGAGTGGAACATTTTCTCCATCCACATGCTCTGTTCGCCTGAGGGAGGGACTAGGCTTTTATCCACACACACTAAACTCAACTACCGCTCCTCTCCTCACAGTTAATGTATACTATTCACCCTGTGTAATCAGGAATAAAGGATGGCACGGTCCAAAAATAGGAGATGTTTAGAGCTGTTGCAAAACTACTATCTGCTCCAGAAAAGCCCCCTGCATTCAGACGAATCAAGCCTCCTTTTTTCATCACTTGCCAGCGTACATGCTTGTCGGTTGCAGGATAAAAATCTCTTCGCCGCGTGCAACAGCTTCACTGTAGGAAAGACAGCGGGGCCGGTGCCAGTGTGCCATGCTCCACGCAGAGACACTGGGGCTCTTTGTATGGCAGAGCTTCTTTTCAGACAGGAGCAGTCGCTGCAGGAGCACTTACATTTGGATGAAAACGCCACAGTGAGGGAGAGGTTTACATTAGAGCTGCACAACGTTGGAAAAAAAACTGACATCGCGATTTTTTTTTTTTTTAACCCTGCGATATATATTGCAATATGAAAAAAAACACTCAGGAGGATGTAATGTGGCTGTGTGGTGATGACGTAAATGGT
Organism: Fowleria isostigma; assembly: GCA_029814645.1. Taxonomy (NCBI): domain Eukaryota; kingdom Metazoa; phylum Chordata; class Actinopteri; order Kurtiformes; family Apogonidae; genus Fowleria; species Fowleria isostigma. The sequence continues at coordinate 33,207,769 of JAPTGZ010000006.1, read as the reverse complement.
CAAATTAGTTGTGTTATTCCTCATTGTGGCAACAGGTGTAAGAAAATGTCAACACAGGTTTCACTTTCATCTATAGTGAAACAATTCCACATAATTGACGTTGCTTTTCTCTTCGGCCATTTTCCCCTTCGTTTTTCGGCCATTTTCCCTTTCGTTTTCAGTGATTTTCTTCCTTATGGTGATTTTCTTTGTTTTAGGTGATTTTCTACTTCGTTTTTGGCAATTTTGAACTTCGTTTTCGGCGATTTTGAACTTCGTTTTCGGTGATTTTGAACTTCGTTTTCGGTGATTTTGAACTTCGTTTTCGGTGATTTTGAACTTCGTTTTCGGTGATTTTCTACTTCGTTTTCGGTGATTTTCTACTTCGTTTTCGGTGATTTTCTACTTCGTTTTCGGTGATTTTCTACTTTGTTTTTGGTGATTTTCAACTTTGTTTTTGGTGATTTTCTACTTTGTTTTCGGTGATTCTCTACTTTTTTTTCGGTGATTTTCTACTTTTTTTTTGGTGATTTTCTACTTTTTTTTTTGGGGTGATTTTCTCTTGTTCGTTGTTAATTTTTCAATGTTACCAGCGGCTCACTCCATGTGCAGGGGCGAGGTCTGTTTCGGCAAACTGATTAAAAACAATTGTGATTGGTGGATGGTTGTGTGTCAGGTACCCTTAAAATTAAATAAAAATAAGTTCAGTTCATTTCGCTCCTACATTACAGGACCTGTGATGTGACTATTGCGCACATGGATGTTGCAATGGCGATGCTCAAACGATATATTGTGCAGCTCCAGTTTACAGCCTGCACATACACAACCCCGCTTCATCCGAGTGAGCGAGCGGGGTGGTCGCACGGAAGGGAACGGGTTATCGTCTGAGGGGAAACTTGTCAAGCCAGACGTTTTCATACTATGAATAAATTTACATCGAATCAACGCTCAGTGATCAAGCAGATAACGTGACGGGGCTTTCAGGAGTGTCAGTGCAGACAGTCCCAAGCATGCATCCATCATTACGTCCCTTTCATTTAGCTTTAGAAACATGATAAGCAGTGATGATGAGGGGGAAATCAGGCTTTCACAAAAGGCCAACATTCAATCTAGGAGAGATAACAAAAGGAGGACGAAACACAGGCCTGGATGGTGGATGCCCCTGGGGCAGCTGGGCTGTTGTTATGGTGGAAAAGGGGCTGAGCTGCGGCGGCGTGGGGCAATTAGAGAGTGGAGGATTGACTGGGGGGAGGGTCCAGGCACAACAGGCAGTCCATGAAGGGTTAACTACGGTGGCCCTGAAGGGTCAAAGCATCACAACGCGCACGAGAAAGATAAAAATCACGCAAACAAAAAAAAACATACAAGATAAAGAAAATCAAGCACAAAAAAAAATGTAAGAAAAAGAAAATATAAAAACAAAAAACACAAAATATTGTTTACGTGATTTTCTTTTTCTTGCATTTTTTTGGGTTACGCAATTGTTTTTCCTGTTGGTGTGATTTTCTTTCACATGTATTTTCTCGTTTGTGTGATTTTCTTTCTCATTTTTTCTTGTTTGTGTAATTTTCTTATTCTTGTTTTTTCTTTGCGTGACTTTCCTTTTCTTGCATTTTTTTTGTTTGCATGATTTTCTTTTTATTATGTTTTTCTTTCTTATTTGCATGAGTTTCTTTTTGTGTGCTTTGTAATTTATTGTGTGGTTTGCCCTTCAAGGCCACCATAGCCTTCAGCTCAGAGAGAAACAAGAACAAACCTCTTTGCGTTGACGCTAACCCCAATATGGCAAAAAAAAAAAAAAAAACAACAGATGAGGCTGGATTTATGAATCGAAATAACAAACATCTGCTTATTTCCACGGAAAGAAGCTAAGCTGCTTTCCTGTCATCAGCAGAATTTTAAATGATATCAAGCAATTGCGTGCTCCACTCTGTGCTGCACTGGTTTTGGATGATTTGACTGGTAAGTATGTGACAATTAGGCTGGTTTGGGATAATGTACGTGAGCCGATGAATCATCTGTTGTTCTCGTTTGGAGCCGCTGCAGACACTGCGGTGAACGCATTAGCCATGTCCATTATGTTTAACGTCACTCTGCTCTGGAAAGTCCTTCTATATAAACCACAGAGTCCAGGAGCCGTCCAGCTGGAGAACATGGGGACAAAGACAAGAAGTGGGTCCCAGAGTATCGTTTCAGTGGTCTGCGGACCACAGGCTGAGGTCACAGCCTTACAGCTATTGTGTGTTGTCATTTAATGGGCAGATAACGGAAGTAAAAACAGATTGAATTGCAAGAAGGAACTGCTTTTACGAGACACACAGCACGACTGTTCGTCAACTCTCACTTGGGTAACTTAAGCTACTAAGCCTCACCTCTGATGAGATCTCCATTGTCGCCTCTCATAATATTACACATCTTCCAGTAAAAAGCGTACAATGGGCTGTGAAAGGAGGCAGTAACACAAGCCCAGTGGTGTGAGATGTAACAGTTGGTATCGCCGAGTTATCCCCGGCGCTCACAAACACACACTGTTTCCATGCCCTCCGGCCTTGAACTGCTTCAGTGGAGCAGGTGTCTGCCCACATTCTTTATATAAGCTCATGTCAAACATGGCGCACGGCAACAAGGCCTCACAGCTGCAGGACAATGGAGGCGCATTAAAGTGTACGGCACTACAGCCACGTACGCTCTTAAACCCACCACAGCCTCTGCAAGGTCAACAAACACGACTTACAGGAAGATAAGGATAAAGACCAGGTGCAGCAAAAGCATTTCAGGGAATTTAAGCAGGACGCATTTGCAGCTGCATTTAAACGACGTTTCTTGTAATTTAGAAAATTACACATAAATATACAGTTGATGGTCCGTGTTAATAAGCACTTACAAGCTGCAAAGATGCACATTAAAAAGGAGTGATATTTGGCTTTTTTTTTTTAATTATGCATTTTAAAATATTTCCCTGTGGTCTACATAAACTGTAAATGCTATGTTTGGGTCTAAATTCTTCATTAATCCAACTCCACAGGTTCATCTTCAACACTATTTCTGAGTGATGACACTAAAAATGTGGTTTTGAGCGCTGGCCCTTTAAATGCAAATGAGCCACTTCACACCCCGCCTCCTCCAGGCTGTTGACTATGCTGCTCTGACTTGTGTCCATTAATACAACCAACAAAAGAGCAATTTAGGTAATTGTCTCAAAGTTTGGACACACAGTTCTAATAGTATTTTACTGCTCTGACCCACTTTAGATCAAATTGACCTAAAATAATTTTAATATTCTTTATCGTTAATATCTTCGAGGTTATTTTTGTGTATCACCAACTCATCCAATGGGCCATAATTGGACCCTCTGGCGGGTGGTTTTGGACCCCAGGCCACATGTTTAAAACTCCTGATTTAAACCTATAAGAGGTCTATTTACTCCAGTGAGGGGGTGAAAAGTCCACCACTATTAGATTTAGCCAGAGAAAAAATATCCTTCATTTCTATAAAAGGTTCTTGACGCATGCTAAACCTCTAAAAACACACCTCTGAAAATATTTAAACAATGTGAAAAAGGATTTTACTCGTCATTTTAATCTGCCGGGGTCAAATGTCTTAAAGAGAAGATTAACTCAATTTCTATTTAATCTCGGAGCCAAATACATATTAGGCTACTTACAAAAACCACTGCTTTAATCTGTGTAAATGTTCCAGCAGGAAGTGTCACCGGCTCATATAGGTCACCGTTCTTCACACAGATTTGTTCTGCAATTGTTTGATGTTCAGTCTTCTCCTTAAAATCAGTCAGATATGTTCTTTTTTTTTTTTTTGCTGCCAGGGACTATGTTGTTAAAAACGTGTCTTAATACCCTGTTGATGGTGTACACATGATCCTGGTTCCCATGAGCAGCAGCGCCAACATGCTGAGCTCAAACTAGTGAGGAACACATCCCCTCTGAAGCCTGCAATTAACTCTTAAGCTCTCAATTACAGATGTTCCACATCACAGTCGCCTCAAAAATGTCACATTCTGCCGGAGTTATTAACCCACGCTGTGTGAGCGAACACAACAAAGACAGGCGACGTCTAATGACACGGAGTCACAAAAACCCAATGAAACGGAGAGACACGCTCCGAAAACCAGTACAGGGCTTCAACAAGTAGGACTGCACAATATATCGCAAAAATATTAATATTGTAATAATGGAGTGTGCAATATTCATATCTCAAAGACATGCAGTAACTGTTTTTTCATTCTTTTTCAGTTTTCTACTCCATGGGGTACCACTGGTTTTCTCTCCCACTCTAACATGATAGTTTTTCTGGTATATAAACCTAAGTAATGCCACTGCTTCTGGTTGAATGTAAGTTTACACGTTATTAATGTTAAAAAGATGGTATTTCTTTAGGTGAAGGAGAAATACGCAATATTATCATTACCATCTTTGTCCATATCGCATGTCATTCCAGATTTAGAGGACAATGTGGGCATCAAAATCTTTGGAAAAATCAATGTATGATTTCATAAAGTTTTGTCATGCATTTCATAAAACCAAGTAATAAACCATCAAATAATTGGGTTTGTCCAGCTCAAGCATCAAAGGTACACCTTTTATTATTAGACGTTTTAATTTGTTGTATTCTATGCTTATTTCACAATACATTACATTGACGTCTGCACCGTACCTAGAAGAAAAAAAGAGGAAAAAAAAGAAAAAAAATGGTAAAACATTTAAAAGAAGTAAACTGTACTAAATTATACATGTACATCTTATTTTACAAGAGATAATGCATCGTCCCTCCTGAGTAAACTAAAGGAGATGCTTTGTTACTCTCAATGTTACATGGTTGTAAATCTATGCTAATGTTAGCTTTCTTTCAGGTACAGATGCTAGCTGTGGATGAAATGGTACCGTTAGCAACAAGGACAGACAGTTATATTAATAAATATAAAAGACTTTTAGTCAAGTTGTCTTATTCTGATAAGTGTTAATGGGTTGTAAATCTATGCTAATGTTAGCTTTCTTTCAGGAACAGATGCTAGCTGTGGATGAAACAGTACCATTCGTGACAAGGACATACTTAGTTATAATAATAAATACAAAAGACTTTGAATTAAGTTTGTTCTGATAATTAGTGTTACACGGTTGTGTTGGTAAGAGTGACACAACCAGTCAAGGCAGAAAAGATTGGAAAAATCTAAAAAATAGAAGAAAGGATTCAACTTTGGTCTAGCCATGGTGTTAGCATATAGGGTTTGATGATGTCATTTCCTCTGTGTCATGTGACTCACTATTTTCTTCTTCTGCTTAATTCGGTTACGTTACAGGGTTGTCCACATTTATGGGACAACTTTAGTGCATCAGTACTACTGTTTAAATATGTTGATTAACTTGTTTTGTCAGTTATAACATACAAACAAAATCACACGAAAAAGTTTATTTATAACATATAAATGATCATATTTGACATGTAAGGTTGTCGTCTAAGTAGGTGGACAAGAGAAAAATGAAATTTAGGAGGCGTTTGAGATCCTTTGGTTATTTTGAATCATATTTTGGAACACATTTTATTACAACTATATTTACATATTCTCTCAAGACCACAATTTTCATAACAAGGCCATGCATTGGTGTTTTGTACATGGATTGCTTGAATTTTTTTTTGGGTGGGACCTCCAATTCTGGAATGAACATGTCACATCTCAAGTTTTGTGAATATGGTGCAGCCCCATTTCCAAGCCTCTTCTCCTGACATAAGACACAGAGTGCTGCAGATTTCAGCAGGTCAGTGACATATTGATGAAAGGCGTCCTCGGCCCCCCCTCTGAAGCCCCCTTTGCACCCTCATCGCTGCTGGCTCAGGGCCAAGCTAGCGGGCGCTGTGCCTCTGGGGGCCGGCTCCAGAGCGGCCTCGCTGACCACGAGGCCTGAACAAGGGCCTTTCTCTCACTGCGATGTGATCCTCCTCCCTCCGACTCCTGCAGGAACGGTTCTGGCAACGTCTCCGCTTTGCCCCCTTTACGCCCCCCCGCCCCCTTTTGGTCAACTTTTCACATTGACTTGGCGAAGGCTTTAATTGATTTACATGGAAGTCGTTCGCTCCTGCTGCACAAGTCCATGTAAGGCAGTGCCAAGCGAGCCAAGACACCCAGACAGCTGGCCATCCCCGAGCAACCAGCAGACGTCCACCCACTGAGCATGTGCTATTCAAGGGTCCCAGAAGAAAAACACCAGAGGATAGACTGTATGCTATTCACAACCAGCGCTGCTACTCTTGGCCCGTCTGGCTTTAGGCGTGACACCGCTCTCAGAATGGAAAATATCAGATAAGGAAGACTAATGACATGTGTTTGAAACAGGAAATAAGAACAGAGCCTTTAATAGATCCCACATTCATAGTTTTATGATTGTCTGAACATTTTTCTAATTCGATAGGTTTTAAATTGTGCTACTTTGTCTCTGATGCATCCGTCTGTAGTCACCACTGCTTAGTTTCTGCGGCAATGCCCCACCCACTGCCCCATCTGATTGGTTAGACGTCATAAGTAATAGCCTATCGACACTGAGATGACAACAGCTTTATTTATTCATTCATTAGAATCCCTCTGGCCCAGTGGGAAACTGACACTAATTACTACTGGATTGTACTTTTTGGGGTATCTGATAGTCAGTACAAAAGCACTTCAAATAAATCTCATGTTGTATTTAGAACCTGTCTCCAAGGTTTAAGTTTACATTGCTAATATAAACCAAATATTGACTACTGACCTCCTTGATTGCTAACAATCAGTCCTGCAAAAAACATATGGGTTAAGAAAGTCTTAAAGGAATGATATTTTGCTTTTTTAAATGGAATTATGCATTTTAAAACATGTCCCTGTGGTCTATATAAACTGTAAATGCTATGTTTGAGTCTGAATTCTTCATTAATTTAACTCCACAGGTTCATCTTCAATCCTATTTCTGAGTAATGACATGAGAAAGGTGGATTTGAGCGCCGGCCCTTTAAATGCAAGTGAGCCACTTCATGCCCCGCCCCTTCCAGGTTGTTGACTGGGCTGCTCTGTCCCACTCAGCCACTTGTATTTAATACAACCAACAACTGAACATTTAAGATTATCGGCAAGTTTGATTAATTTATTTTTTAAGTACATTTAACTAAGATTTTAAGTTAAACATATTTTTAGAAAGTTCATTAATCATTCCTTAATTTTTTTTTAAGTCAGTCACTTTTCCAAATTTTTTTTAAAGTAAATTCAACTTATCCAGGCTTACAGTATCCCCCACTGAGAAATGTAACAAGTCAGCAAGCAGACACCTAGCTAAGAGAAAATGTCTGTGGAACAGGTGGACAGTAAAACAAAACATTTAAAAAAAAAATAAAACAAAACAGTCCTCTCATGGTTAAAACAATCGACAATAGCCGACAGTCGTTTAGAACTTTGAGCTGTAGCAAGTCAGCTAGTGGACGTCTAACTAAGAGAGCGCTGGCCCTTTAAATGCAATTGAGCCACTTTATGCCCCGCCCCCTCCAGATTGTTGACTGTGCTGCTCTGTCCCATTCAGCCACTTACGTTCGCTAATACAACCAGCAACTGAACATTTTAGGTAATGGGTTTCACGTTTGGACATAATTTCAGAACAGACTACAACCTCTAATGACGACAAACAATTATGGCGTACTCAGAAAAATGTACTGTCTTGATGAATATTACTCCATGAATGAATATATAATCATTTATGCCTATGTGTGTTTTGCTATAGACATGTCTCTATGTATATCTTTATGTATATGCTACATACATACTTTCCATGTATTGCTATATGCATACTCTCCTTGTATAATTCCCTGTGTATAATTTTATATGCATATTCTCCATATCCATTTTCCATACGTGTCGTTCCATACGTGTCGTTCCATATGTACATTCTCCATGTATACTTCTCCTGGCATAATTCTATATGCAGATTCTTCATGCATAATTCTTGATGTATAATTTCTTTATGTATATTTTCTGCATATATTCACCATGTTTAATTCTATAAGTGTATTCCCCATTTATACTTCTATATGCAGACTTGTTCATTTAAATTATGCATATTTTGTCCATATGGTGTTTTTCTTTTTTTTTTAAGCAGTATGTCCATGTATATGTGTACACATAATCTGATGTATATGAACTGTATTGAATACTGTACATGCAATTAATAATGTAATTAGCACCATACATGGAGTATGTAAGCTTGAAATAAACTAATGAACTAAACTATGTTCACAGGAAGTCTGTACCTTATATGTCCAAATGTGTAGTTATAGACATTAAAAATAAAGAAAGAATTAAAACAGGTTGTAGAAATCCACTCAAGTTCTGCCAAAATGAATATCAAGATAGATTTGCAGCACCTGCAGAATTCACATTCAAACTATATAAAACTATTAAAGTCAAAAATACACAAATAAATGAACCAATGACTAATAAAAGTAGGTTTAGATCAATAAGAACCCTTTAAATATCTAACTTTTATTAACCATGAACGTCTGTAATTTACAGTTTGCACCACAGACGGTCCTTAAACTTTCCGTCCTCTGCATTTAATTAAGACTATTATGCCTTCTTGATTGAATAACAAACATTTCCTGCAACAGGAAGAACTGGATAACCCCTGAGTAAAGGGAAGGAGGACAGGCTCCAGTGAGAGATAGCCCAGTCAGGACTGTACAGGGAAGAGGAGGAGGAGGAAGGAGGCGGCGGAGGGTGGGCGGAGCTACAGGCCCACATTCTGAGAGAGGCGGAGAAGAGACTCTGAAAGACACGATTTAGGAAAAATGGCATCCTTCGCCAAGAGATGATCCGGGCTTGTGCTAAGTCATAAGAGCCCTGTCAGTCAGGGTGAGGGGAGGGGTGAGTGGGCCACTTAAGACTCCACAACATCAACACCGTCCTCCACTGGGTCAGCGTCACTCACCAGATGGGTCTGTGTCGAAACAGAGGATCCTCCACAGTTACTGCATCACTGACACACACACACACACACACACACACACACACACACACACACACACACACACACACACACACACACTTTAAGCATTTAGACTTCCTGACACAGTTTAACTCTTTCATCATCTGCATTATGCACGTTACTGTCCAGACTACCAACAAATTCCATCTTTACTTTGTACATTACAGTTTAAGGAATTATGTAGAATGCTTGCTCTTTATTTGGTATTGATCTTATATTCTATTTTTTCTGCCTTTCATGCTGCCATCCATCCATCCATCCATCCATCCATCCATCCATCCATCCATCAGGGTGTATATTAGCAAGAACCTCGTGATACGATACAAATCACAATACTAGGATCACGATACGATATATCACGATGCTGTTAACAAGGTGATATTTTCTACATGCATGACCTACAATATCACAATACTACTTTTGTAGCATACCAACAGAACAAAATATCCATATGAATATAGAAATAAAAGAGACTTTGATAAACATCAAAGAAAACCAACTATCAGCATTGTGAAATAAAATATCACAATATATTGCAAAACATTTTTTTTTTCCACCCCTACTATCCATCTATCATCTATTTATCTGTCATCTATCTACTTACCTACTATTAGAGGTGTATATTAGCAAGAATCTGGTGATGTGATACGAATCACAATACTAGGATCACGATACGATATCACAATAATGTTAACTAGGTGATATTTTCTTATTTGTTTTGTTTCTTTCTTTTTTTTTTTTTTTAAGAAATAAAATGATGTTTTTCATCTGATATCATAACATTATTTTTGTGCGATTCCTACAAAGGAACCATCACCTACCTCTTTCAGATGGTAAAAAGTGTTTTTAGGATGCTTGAAATAACCCTTATTTAACAAAACAGCATTATCAGTGGAATGAAAACCTGCAATATCACAATACTACTTTGTAGTATACCAACAGTGAAATCCATGTGAATATAGAAATAAAAGAGCTTTATAAACAACAAAGATAGCCAAGTATCAGTATTATGAAATAAAATATCGCGATATATTGCAATACTGATATTTTCTTACACCTCTACTATCCCTCCATCGCATAAATCCACATATGCAGATAAACTCCAACCAACCTCCTCCAGTCATGCTTGTATAAAACCTAAACACCAGTAAACATAAATCACAGATTAACCTAACAGCAGCTGTAACAATGAACGCATGTGCAGGGATGCGTTACATGTAGAAATCGACATTAGTGGATTGCAGCTGCTGCCTGAAACCCTCCCTGCAGAAAAGGCCGAAAGGTTGTGGACGGAGCTCAGACCGAACCAGGACGGCGGGGCCTCTGCGACGACGCACAGATCCACATGGCTGGGATTCTGCCCCGGCCCGGACACGCAACACCACCACCACCACCACCACCACCACCCAACAATGCTCACGTTGATGCCGCAGATGTGTTCCAGCAGCAGTTGGAACACAATAACGCAGCAGTGTGGCGGTGGATGTGATGAGCTCCGCCCCAGACGACAACAAGACAACCCCCCCCCCTGTCAGTTCACAGAGCAGCCTTATTCACGCCTGGACTTCATTATCAAGTAGAACGGAAACCATCATTGGCTATCCAAAACAATTTACAAGACAATGATTCGGTCTAAACCACGAAGCGACGCCTCACACACACACACACACACACACACACACTGAGCTGTTACAGTTGTATTGGTAAAGCAGTCACAAACCAGATGCAGCTGCGAGGTGT
>JAPTGZ010000006.1:33155401-33174225 GCA_029814645.1 Fowleria isostigma | reverse complement strand
TAAACTACTATGAGATATTTTTGTTGTTATCATTATATTTGTCCAAACAAATGTACCTTTAGTTGGACCAGGCATTACAATGAACAAGAAATTGAAAGAAAACATACTGTGGTCTAAGAATTGTTTCTGCTACTGTATTTTTAGTATATTTTGGTGTATTTTTGCCCATGCTTGGGATTTTGTAGCATTTTTTGTGTTTTTAGTGTGTTTTTATTGTAATTTAGCGTATTTTTGCTTAAGTTTTGGATATTTTATGGAATTGTTTGTGGTTTTTTTAGTGTACAGTCATAGAAAAAAAATATTAGACTATCAAAAGTCATCAAAAACAATCATGGAAAATGTATAGATATCAGCTCTAAAATTAAACTACTATAAGAAATTTTTGTTGTTATCATTATATTTGTCCAAACAAATGTACATTTAGTTGGACCAGGCATTAAAATAAACAAGAAATTGAAAGAAAACAGGGTGGTCTCATCCTTTTTTCTGCGACTGTATTGTTTGTGATGCCTCCTGTAGGTGGAGACAGTGCTTCAAATGTCCCACAGCGACTCTTGACACACCACCTGATACTTGTCAGTCTGAATATGTGCTCTCCATGTCTACCCCAGCCCCTACACTCGTACACTAATCCCTCACCCCCCCTTTGTCCATCTTCCTCTTTGTTCTTCCCAGGACCTCAGTGCGGTACTCCCGGCTCGAGGCCAGCCTCTCCTCAGCCAATTAGACTCACAAGGCCAGCGCTGAGGCCAGAGCCTGCTGCAGATATTGTCCTGGAGAAACCTGTGGAGACCGGGTGGGTTACAACATCCTTTACCTTTTTCAATACTCGGTTCATTTTTTATTTCTCATCTTTTGCTGATGGCTTCCTTTTATTATCTGCTTTATGCAGCAGAAAGAGATGGTTGTCAGGGACACCTTGGATATTTATCTGGAGGGCAGGATCAGTGTTTGACCCAATTAAGTTACGTTCCAGTCTTTTGAGCTAAAACTGTAGGTCTAATCTATTAATCCAGTCCAATTACTTTATTTATATCATATATTTAAACAACAAGATCGTTCCCAAAGTGCAATAATGATGACTATGATAGTAGTAACAATAATAATGACAAAAATAACAATAACAACAACAGCAATAATAACACAGTGATAACCATAATAATAATAATAATAATAATAATGATAATAACAAGAATAAAGATGTCAGTATTCTAAACTTAATAGAACAAAAAGCACCCCCCCCCCAAAAAAAAAAAACTGAATAAGGAGGACAAGAGGGGAGAGAAAGAGAGAGATGGGGAGAGAGAAATATAGACAAGAATAAGGGGAGGGGGTCCTAGTACGTCTGGAAGAGTATGTCAAAGTAGTGAGAAGGGATGAAGTTAATGCCAAAGAGATGATTTAAAAATGTTTGTTATGGATCGGGTGTGGTCTGATATGTGGTCCTGTACGTGGGTCTGGTTTTGATTACTGATTTGGTTTGAATTCTGGGTGGAGTTCAGGGGATTTATGAATAAGAAGAATATGAAGAATATGTTTCAGTAAAGCCCATGTTTTATTAAAGAACATTTTCATTCTTTGCTGCACAAAGAATTGTTAAAAAAAATACAACCAAGAAAAGAAAAGAAAATACACTTTCACAATAAATAAGTACAAAAACTGCAACAATGCTGTAAATAAAACAAATCAAATTCATTCATTCATTAAAAAAAAAAAAGATTATAGATAAAAAATAAAATAAAAACAGTTTACTTTAGATAAAACATATTGATGATAAAAACATGATTTTAAAACTCTCATTAAGGTTCTGTAGGTCCGGTTTAAAATCGCTGTCTATGGTGACGCTAAGTTTGGTGACTTAGGGACGCACATAATCTCTGAGTCCCAAGTCAATGAGGGAATTTCCAAATGTCATAATTTCCGTTTTTCTCTTGTTACGTTTTTACAAATTCTGGGCTAACCAAGCCTTGATGTTAGACAGACAGTCGATGGGGGGTGTCAGGGGGCAGAGGCTGTTTTTCGAGATTGGCAGGTAAATCTGGCAATCATCACCATAAAAGTGATAGCCCATTCCATTCCTCTTAAAAATCCCTCCAAGTGGGAAGAAGTATAAGACAAAAAGACTGGGTCCCATGATAGATCCCTGGGGCACTCCACAGGGAAGCATTTATTGTGACTCCAATGCAATTCTTATGATTCTGTTAAATAGTTAACTCTTTGTAGGTCGCTCATGGAAAAACTCTGAAATAGGGCTGCACAATATTGGACAAAAATGACATTGGGATTTTTTTAACCCTGCAATATATATTGCAATTTTTTTCTTTGTTTTCTCTGATTTTCTTCCTCCTTTTTTCTAATTTTCTTTTTCCTTTTCTCTGATTTTCTTTGTTTTTTGTGATTTTCTTTGTTTTTGGTGATTTTGTCATCATTTTCGGTGAGTTTCTTCATTTTTGTGATTTTCTTCATTATTTTTAGTTATTTTTTTCATCATTTTGGTGATTTCCTCTTGTTTGTTGCTCATTTTTCAATGTTGTTACCAGCAATTGTGTGTCAGGTACCCTTAAAATTAGATGAGAACACTTTGAGTTAATTTTCCTCGTTGTAGGACCTGCAATGTGACTTGTGCACACATACATTGTGATGACACTGCTCAAACAATAGATTGTGCCACCCTATGCTGTAATTCACTGTGTTATTGGAAGACATAATAAGACTTGAATAATTTTTTGAAATTTTCCTTTTTTTTTTTTTGACTGTCATGTAGAAAATCAAAGTCAGTAAAGTTCCTGTATTTGGTTCCTTGCCCATATGTGGCAGAAAAAAGTAAAACCCAAGAAGTAAATATACAAATGCAAGTAAAACACATATAAGGTGAAAGGAACATGTATTTGCTAACATTAGAACATCACTTTTCTAACATTAGACCAACATGCGTGCTGATCCAGACAAGTTAACATCCACATTACTAGAGCTGCACAATATATCGTTTGAGCATCGTCATTGCAATGTATGTGTGCGCAATAGTCACATCGCAGGTCTTGTAATGTAGGAGGCAAATGAACTCAATATATTTTCATCTAATTTCAACCTGGGTTCCTGATAAACGCTGCACACAGCCATCCACCAATCACAATCATTCTTAATCAGTTTGCTGAAATAAACTACACCCCTGCACATGGAGTGAATCACTGGTAATAACATTAAAAAATGAACAATGAACAAGAGAAAATCACTGAAAACAAAGATGAACATTGCAGAAAACAAAGCCAAAAATCACCAAAAACAAAGAAAATAACAGAAATCAAAGACAAAAAATGAAAGAAAATGAAGAAAATCACCAAAATCAAAGAAGAAAATCACCAAAAACAAAGAAGAAAATCACCGAAAACAAAGACTTGGTGCCAAAAAGAAAATTAATGTCAGTTATCTGGAATTATTTAGCTACAGAAGGATGGAACTGAATCGACAGTGTCTTACACCTGTTGACACAGCGAGAAGTAATGCCACTAATTCGTTTGACCATTTACATCAGCAACACACAGCGATTATATCCTCCACAGTGTTTTTTTTTTTTTTTTTCCATAATGCAATAAATATCACAGGGTTAGTACCATTACTTCATGGTACCTAACAAAGCAGATCCGCTTACTGTTCATGCAGAGGTGAACCTTACAGACTCTGGAGAACACATCAGACCTGAGATTGGTGACTCACTGTCCTCACTGGAACTGTTGATGTCACTGTCTTGTAATGTATGTGGAAATTACCAAAAAAATAGTCAGTTACCCAATAAAGGGTTCCGAGTTATATAACCTCTGTAATATATATATATATGGAAATTGTAGTACTGATAACAGTGCAAAATGGAAAAAAAAAATAGCAAATGACATATAAAGACTCCCTGTGCTACCATCCTAACAACAGCATCATCATCATTATCTTCAAGAGGTAATTTACTGTGGGCTTAATTAACCCTCTGGACTCGGTGAAAAGTAAAGTGGTTCATATTTTTCCGGTGACGCACAGTGTTTTTTGTTTTCCACATGATGTGCTGTTGTCCTGCTCTCACATCAGGAAGCCTTACTCATCATAAAACTCTCTTGGTGGTTACCCTACCCAGGGCAAAGTCTATTCCTGACTCTGGCATCAGACTCCATGGAAAGCCATCTACTGCTTTAAGGCTTTGGCTACAGCTGCTACCCTGATTAAATTAATGAGAACTTGGAAAGAAGAAACAAAAGAGTGAAAGGACTGTGGGTTGTTGACACAAGCAAAATCAGGATTTTGTTTCTCACAAAATTCAAGGAACAACATTAGCAAATTAAAGTTGGTCAGTCTGCGGACACCTCGGGTTCTGCTCCTACAACAGAGACTTTGCCCTGAGAGCCGTTGTCTCTGTGAGTTATCACAATGTACATGTGCACAATAGTCACATCGCAGGTCCTGCAATGTAGGAGGTAAATGAAAGATGTGTTTTTATATAATCTCAAGGGTAGATGGCACACAATGCGCACAGCAATCCGCCAATCACAATCGTTCTTAATCAGTTTGCTAAAGCAGACCACACCCCTATACATGGAGGGAGTTATTGGTAACAACATTAAAAAATGACCAACAAACAAGAGAAAATTACTGATAATAAAGAAGAAAATCACATAAAATAAAGAAAATCTCCAAAAACAAAGATGAAAATCAACAAAAATGAAGAAACTCATCAAAAATGAAGAAGAAACTCCTCAAAAACAAAGAAAATCAACAAAAACAAAAAAAAATCACAGAAAATGATAAAAATCACCAAAACAAAGAAGAAAATCACATAAAATGAAGAAAATTGCCAAAAACAAAGAAGAAAATCATCAAAAACAAGAACATAATTGAAAATGAAGAAAATCACAAAAAAACTAAATTTTTTAACCATTTATGTTGGCACCACACAGCTATAATATGAGTGGTTTTTCATATCACAATATATATCGCAGGGTTAAAAACAATCGCAATGTCAGTTTTTTTCCAATCGGGTGGAACCTTATGGCGCTGGCATGGAAGTCCGTGGCATCAGGCACAGAATCCCACGGTGGCCCAATGCCTCCTTATGCGCTCGACCCACTTCTCTGCCACATGGGGGGATTTGAAAATGAGCCCTGGTCACTGCCCTTTGACCCCAGAACACTGGTCCGCTGTGTCAAAGTCCCCCTGTCTCTCCTCTGTTATGCCTTTGTCTTGGCTGTGTAAATCCATCAGTGGTTGAAAAATGGTGGGATCACATCTTGCCTTTTTTCTGGGACCTCTGTGTAAAAGTGGCCACAGATTACACCCTGTATTCATAAGTTTCTGGGGCAAAAGCATCACATCTGTCTTATTTGTGATTGGTTAACTCGGTACCTGTCAGTCCCATCTTCATATTTGGATTCAAGCCTTGCGAGTCCAGACGGTTTCCTCAGTGTTGAATACACTGAGGAAATGGCATGGCTGGCCAAGCTAGCTGTTTTTCATTAAAGTATACAACATTATGTCTTTTTAACAAACTCATTTGGGAGCTGCCAGCTCATTTAGGCTGAAACTCCCTGAATCCCTGTGGGATAAATTACATACCAACCTGCTTGCGTTCCTTTCTGTGTTCAAATTGCTGCAGCTTTGTATACTATATACCGTTGCTTTTCTCATTCTCATTTCACTACATACAACCACAGTGAATATAATTGGATTTTTGAAATAGTGTTAGAAAAACAAATATCAAAGTGAGAACTAATCTTTTTGTGATAACCTAGATTAATTGCAATTATTTTTGGCTGGCTATCCAGGCGGCTGATTTTAATGGCATTACTTGTTTTTGGCTCGATTCAAGCAACAACTGTTGGTTTGCGGTTATAATGTAGAAAAGGAGTAGCTTTGTCGTCTGAGACTCTCACTTATTATGATTGATTTCTTTATTTTGAGCTTGTGCACTCTTTGTACAATGTTGTTTGAATTCACAATAACAGAAATAACATGACATCCACATATACATTTCATAATGTGTACACAAATATACATAAACATATACAATAATTCACTATTAATATACACCCCTAGTAGCCCAAAAACGAGTGAAAAAAAAGTAAAAGTTATTTATTCCTACCCCCAGTTTCACTAATTAAACTTCTATGGTTGCAATTATGTCAAAGACATTGGTTGTCAACATTCATTAGTACACCAAAACTAACTTTAACACAACATACAGAACACAAATGTACCCAATAAAGAGAAAAATACAAATAAAACACAACAGATTAAAAGCATCAAAATGAAATAATGTAAATAATGTAAATATATATAATAAATAATGTCAATGAACAAAGTGAAAAATCAGAGCAAATTAAACGAAAACACACACATAAGAAGAAGAAAAATAAAAACAGAATAATAAAAATTTATTGGACCTTAATTTTTATACTTTTTTTTTCTCCAGTGGCCTTAATCCTCTTCTGTACAAATCTTTACGAGTAAATTTTGTTCGGAATATAAACTGAAAGTGCCCTCTTTCATTAATGAGAAAAATAAATTGGTGATTAATTAATAAATGAACCTTTTATCAACAAAAAATATTGACTTATATACTCAAATATACTCATTTTGATTAATATAAAATATAAATGTTCTTCAAATGTTACCAAAGCTTAAACAAGATGATTGACAATAAAACTATTATATGAATTTATTTATTGTGGTTTGTATTTCAGTATTAATTCTCATTATTTATTTTATATTTGGTACATGATGACTTATTTAATGTATTTTTACAAAAATTTCAAGTACCCCCTGGGCTTCTTTCAAGTACCCCCATTTGAGATTGTATTATAGTAATTTACTAAATGAGGCAGCTTTAGTAGTTTTTTAAAATTTATTAAAAAAATATATTAATATGATCTAAATAACCAGCCTTGTGAACAATTCAAACTGCTCGTTCTTGGAGTTTGAAGATGATGAGTCAGTTGTAGAATATCCTTTTCATTGGATACTTCTCAGCTATTGTAGTGCAGTAACATAGCAGTTACATTTCAATGAGAATACGTTTGAAAAGCCCTCAATAAAATAATAATTCACGTCTTACAGATTTCTTTCCATTTAGTAAATGTTCTTCTCACATGAAGAATTACCGTCATTGAATGTAATTAAATATCAGCCACATTATTCCCGCTCTGAATGGAGATTCAACCAATCTGCGAGTCACTTGTCTGATGCTCAGTTGAAAATGAATTGAAATAGGGAGGATATTTGTATCTGGCACAGGGTCAAATACACACACATCAAAGTTCAGTTCACTTTAATTTGTTCATTCATTCGTTGTGTTATCTCAACTGGAAATTTGACTCACTGTGAGAGCCAAAAGATAAAAGAGGAAACGCTAAAACAGAATGACAGAAATGAATGTTACATACAAACATAACAGATCTGGGTGCTTCTGTGAAACTGGGTTCATGTTGGTATCTGGTGCTTTACCAGGTTTTTAGACCCAAATAAAAGAGAAATGTAGACATACACCCCCCCCAGGATGTACCTAATGATGACTGCAGATACATGCAATATATATATATATATATATATATATATTGTGGGACAAATAAAGGATCTATCTATATATATGTGTGTGTGTGTGTATATATATGTATATACGCTACACTACTACAATATATATCCTGTATTTTTTGGACTATAAGTCGCACCAGAGTATAAGTCGCACCCATCAAAAAATGGATTATGACGAAGAAAAAAACATACATAAGTACACAAGTATATAAGTTGCATCTAAACAGAGCACGGACTAAAACACTGATAAACGTCTGCATTGATTTCACCGATGGAGAGAACAAAGGAGTTAAAGAAATGAAAACAGATGTGGAGTTGTCCCTCTTCATCTACACAGGTACAGAATGATGCTGTTCTTTATCCACATGAACTGGAACAGTGGATTTGACTAGTGTCTGTTGGTATCAGTCATACAATTAGTAAACACTAATGCTTTGGCTGCACAGCTAGCTCTTTGACGTCAGTAGTGTTTTATTTTTAGCATTGTTTCAGTCACAAACTAAGGGCTGTGTAAAGGTGAGATTGAGATGTCTCTGTTCGGAGTTTAATGTTGATGTCAGGGCCTAAATACTAAACTGTCCTTCAGGAATAAAACCATTATAACAGCATAATACAGCGCTGTGAATGCACACAGAGCAGCTACACTAATGCTAACGGGACTGCTAAAGTGGATGCTGGTCCGACTTTCTACCGCTGCTCACCGGAAAACTTAATAGTGTTTTACTGGGTTTTAAGCCTGTGCACTGGATAAGTGTAGGTATTTGGATGCCACGTTATCTTATCTTGTCTTACTAGCATGACAGTTGCGTTTCCTGCACTTTGTTGGGAAGCAACATTAGCGGTTAGTCTGCTCTTCTCAGTCCCCCTGGCTCTGCCGTTATTTGTCCAAGCCTCCACCACTGCTGCACAACCATCCAGACGTCGCTCATAGGAAATATATCCACCAACACAGTGTGGACCCGCCGGTCCAGTTGTAGCCTCTGACCACAGACAACAGCCGGTGTCCCATCAGCTAAGATGAGCATTCTCATTCCTGCCCTGAGCAGGCTAGAAGCTAGGCTAGCTCCAGCTCAGTCAGCCAACACTTAACCCAAAACACTGCTGTGTACTTTGCTGTCCTCAACATTCACTCACTCACTCATACATCTCAATCTCATTCCAGGTTTGGTGTGTAACTCGTGTCCACTGGCGTTACATACAGCATCTACCCATTTAAACACATATAAATCGCCATAGATTTTGCAACAGTGGCCATTTTTGTGAAACACTCTGCCTTGGATAAGTAGTTCAATTCCTAAAATGTACCTGTGAGAGAATAAAAAAATATTTAAAAAAAATAGTGACACATAATTTTTATGTCCTTTTTACTGTGTTAAACACAGATTTTTGCATAAAAATAATATAAAAAAACTAGACTTTCCTACATTTCCAGAACTAATGCCTCTTACCAGTTTGGTGGAATTGTGTCAAGGTTAAAAGCAAAAAATAGTCTTTGTCTGAGTCTGGGTTATGAAGAGTTGTTTGTAGATTTTCTAACATAAAATCCAACCCTCTCTAAATTAAGAAATAAGTGTCTGCCCCACCCCTATTCAGGTTGATTTTCTTTGATTGATGTTAGTGTCACAAATGAAAAAGAGAAAAGTTTTGTAAATCCTTACAATCCTTTACAAACTACTGTAAAATAGATGTGCTTTCTCAATAAAAATATTAATAACACACCCCCCCCAAAAAAAAACAAAACCAAAAAACAAAACAAAACAAAAAAAAAACTCTCCACTAAGTTAGAGTCGGACCAATTTCACCCAGTCGGCTGTCACCATCCTGTTCCATTGTATGTGAAAGGGGTTTGGTATGGTGTTCTGGTGTAAAAAAATGTATGGATATTGTTACGACTTGTCACATTTATAATCTTTGGGCTGAGTTGCACATTTGTCATATTTGACAATAATTTTAGGATAAATCACACCGGAATGGTAGCCACTTGAAAATGGCCCAATTCATTTCAGATGGACAGATTTGGCTGGTTTTTCAGAACTTTAACAAAATCGGTGCATCTGAATGTCAATCCAGATAATAACATATCTTTATAGACCAGGATAAACATGTTACAATAATATGTTTTGGTCTATTTAAAATGCTCTGGAACACATTTTTTTCCCCAAAGTTTTTTGTATAAGTCATACATCGTTCTGACCAACAGTAGTCCACTGGACTGGAATTACACATGGGGAAATATTAAAATGGGTTTTATCTGAAAAATAGTATCTCTTTTTTCTCAGTAAATATCTATTTTTAAAATAGACCCAAAGTGCTTCTGAACTTCTACATCCGGGTTAAATTTTTCACCCCTCTCCTTGTTTTTAGGACTAGTTTCATAAAAGCACCCATCGTTAAAACGCTAAATTACCACAAAAAAAAAAGGCTTGGCGTTGAGAATGTCACAACCGATTACTCTTGCTGTGTCTCGTCTGTGAACACATGCAGAAAATCTCCTGACAGAATGCTGAGCAGATTTGTATTTTCCCATCGACACTCTGTAACGTGCCCCTGGGTGGTCCGACAGACGGACCACTGTCCCTTTTCCACAGGGAAAGTAAAAAAACGTCGAAGCCGTGAGTCATTTAATGCGAGACAGAAAAAAAAAACAAATGGCTGTATTTACCTCATCGCTCCATAGTGGAGGCCTTCTGTTGTGATGTCACCAGTAAAAATAACCCTGGTGACTCATTCTCCACGACACTTTGAGATGAAGTTGGATCAATTTTGAATGCGTAACCTGGCGCGTTATCGCATCCATGCCACCAAAACAAAAACCCACTGGAGCATGTTTACTGATAATAGCTCTTGTTGATTTATTTGTCAGGTGTATTCCTTCCGCAAAAACAGACAGCAAGCAATCCGTTATGTCACGTCAGGACTCCCGCTGGTGTTTTTCATCTGCAGTGTCACATTGAGTCGACTGCTCAGCTCCTTTAACTTCAACACACTAAGAAATATAACCATGCTCGACTCAATTTAATCTGTGAAACATTTATACACTTAAAAATATTGAGTCCATGTGAAAGCTGTGAAATCATTTAGATTTACCTTGTGAATTAAGTAAATGTGATTAAAAAAATTAAGCTGATCTGAATAACTACATTGAGTACCACGAAATATAAAACTGAGTTGATATAATTAAAATGTAATTGAAAAGATACAGTCATGGAAAAAATTGTTACACACAGGAGTTAGTACTTGATTGCATACCCATTGTTTCTGATGCCTTTTGGTGGTCTAATTATTTTTTCCATGACTGTATTTTTTGTGTATTTTAGTGTAGTTTTGCCTGTGTTTGGGATATTTTCTCAAATTTTTTTGTGTTTTTTGGGTGTATTTTTTGTGTTTTTTAGTTTATGGTTGTGAAAAAATTTTTTAGACCTTCAAAAGTCATCAAAAACAAAGATTATACAATCAAGTACTAGTGTGTCATATGTGTGTATTCATGTGTGTGTCATGTGACTAAAACAGACAGAAAAGAAAACATGGAATGTGTAAAAGTACCGTTTTTTCAGTACATTGTCATAGATATTGATGTAAGAACTGATGTGATTTTGGTTATTATCTATACAAGCACGGAAAATGGATAGAGATCAGCTCTGAAAGTAAACTACTATCAGATATTTTTGTTGTTGTCATTATATTTGTCCAAACAAATGTACCTTAAGGGGGTGGCGCGATGGTGCAGTGGTTAGCACTCGTACCTCACAGCAAAAAGGTCCTGGACTCGATTCCAGCACCATGACTGGTGGGACCTTCCTGTGTGGAGTTTGCATGTTCTCCCCGTGTCAGCATTGGTTTTCTCCAGGTACTCTGGTTTCCTCCTACCATCTAAAGACATGCACTGATAAGTTAATTGGTTAATCTAAATTGGTTAATCTAAATTGTCCATAGGTGTGAATGTGAGAGTGGCTGTTTGTCTCTATATGTCAGCCCTGTGATGAACTGGTGAAATGTCCAGGGTGTACCCCGCCTTCACCCTTAAGTCGCTGGGATAGGCTCCATGCGACCCTAGTGAGGATAAAGCGGGTTCAGAAAATGAATGAATGAAATGTACCTTTATTTGAACCAGGCATTAAAATGAACAAGAAATTGAAGAAAACATAGGGAAAAAATTTTTTCCGCAACTGTATTATTACTATCTTAAAAATAGAATTTGTTACTCAAATACTCATTTCTTGTAGTGAAATGAACTTAAAGAATAGGTATAAATATAAGACCAAATTAACTTTTGGATGCTTAAGCACTTATTTTAATACATCCAACTCAAATAAGCTCCTAAGTGATTTTTACAGATTTTATTAAAGAAGTTTACTCTATATTATTGTGACATTTACTAAGGCCCCGAATTGTTATTTTTAGAGTGTATGATCTCTGCAAGAAAGCACTGGGATGAAAAACACTGACCTCATTAAAGAATGTCATTTTCAGATCATAAAAAAATGCTGTGAATACTTTGATCTCCGCAGGTATTCAACACCTGCATCCTGTTGTTCAGTTTCAGGCTCTAAATATGCAGACCTATTCACACACAACGTAGACACCGCATGATATATTTGCTTCATTTATCACAAAGACAGAAGGTGCTGTCAGTGAGAATAAACAGTATGGATGAAATTCTGTTGTCAAATCGCATGAGCAGTATCTGATGACTGAGGGGTTCTTGTCTCAGTAGATTTCCAAAGAATATAAGTTCTTTTTCTTACGTTGGTATGTGATTGTGTTAATCCACATCACCGCTCTTTATATTCAGTGAAGAAAATTTTTGAGATTTATTTTCAGGGGGTTTAGAAATGGAAGAATGGAATTTCCGCAGCTGGTGAGTGTATGCAGCTCATCACGCATGCTGATCAGTTTGTAATCCACATTTCGCATCAAATACAGACAGATCAGGTATTAGTGTCGGCAGGAACACAAAGCGGAGCCTGCACATGTACTCATATTTAAGGAAAGTGAGGGACACATTGTGACAGAGTTGAAAAGACATTCTGATGAAGACATTCTGCCTGTCAATTTTTGATTACAGTATTTGATGACTAAGAGTGGCATTGCAAGACCATCTTATTTATTTTCTTTTTATAATTTTAGTTTTTAAGCCAAATATGTGCCAGGGTGTCTTCTTGGGAGCCAAAGCGTATGCTAAAGCACCGTCTTGGGAGCCAAACGCATGCTAAAGTGCACTCGTCGGAGCTAAAACGCACAGCAAAGTGCCTTCTTGGGAGCCAAAATCCATGCTAAAGCGCACTCTTGGGAGCCAAACGCATGCTAAAGTGCCCTCTTGGGGGCTAAAACATATAGTCAAGTGCCCTCTTGGGAGCTGAAGTCCATGCTAAAGTGCCCTTGCGGGAGCCAAATGTGTGCCAAAGCACCTTCTTTGGAGCCAAATGCATGCTAAAACGGTCTCTTGGGAACCAAACATGTGCTAAATGGCCCTTGTTGGAGCCAACCACATGCTAAAGTGCCCTCTTGGGAGCTAAAACGCACGCCAAAGCACTTTCTTGGGAGCCAAATGCGTGCTAAAGCATCCTCTTGAGAAGCAAAATGCATGCTAAAACGCCCTTTTGGGAACCTAACGTTTTAAATGGCCCTTGTTGGAGCCAAACACATGCTAAAGTGTCCTCTTGGGAGCCAAATATATGCTAAAGCGCCCTCTTGGGAGGGCGAGAACACACTGTATGTCCCCTTTTTTTTCCTTTTGGCCCCTGCCCTTTAAAACGCCTGTGCACGCCACTGCTCTGATATCACTGTCCTTGCCTCTATTTTCCAATTATACCTAATATAGTATGTATTTAAATTTCTGACCTCCTGGAGGACTTTATGTAACCTAGAGATTATTTTTGAACCAGAATCCACTTTATATACAATGATAAAACTCTGTAGTATGGGCACATCAAAAATATTTTTGTTATTTGGCCGAAAGCTCTGAATGTAATGATGCATTTGTAAAAATCTAAAAAAAAAAAAAAAGTCATCCTTCAGCTGAAATAATGTCTTCATTGACTGAAAATCTCTCATTGTGAATATACAGGAATATAAAGTCAGACCTCGGGGGAAAACTTTTTTTTAATGATTTTTCTATTTTTTTTGTATTTATGGAGGGCCTGCTGAGTGTCATTCCCCAATAGCTCT
The DNA here is from genome assembly GCA_029814645.1 of Fowleria isostigma. Lineage (NCBI taxonomy): Eukaryota > Metazoa > Chordata > Actinopteri > Kurtiformes > Apogonidae > Fowleria > Fowleria isostigma. Next base: position 33,160,491 of record JAPTGZ010000006.1, on the reverse strand, counting down.
CATATTTGACACGTAGAGGCTATTATACTTCGCCAGTTGCTGTTTTGGTGTGAGTGCTAATGAAAGAGCTCTTAAACAATGGAGTGAGAGATTTTATCTTTGACAACATCAGTAGAGCAGGAGATAAGACCTATGTCTCCATGGTGAGGAGCCCAGACACACACACACTGATTGTTCGTCTCCGGGCTAACGCTGGCCGACCCACTGCAGCTCCATCAGCAGGTCAAACAAATCAATGAAAAGATGAAAGCTGCACTCAGCAATATTCCGAACCTTTCATGTGTTTTTTTTTCCTACTCTCTTGCTCCCCTACTCCCCTGCCCATTTGGTTTTGCGCCTACACTTGTCCTTTGAGGCCAAGCGTTTCAAACAAGCCAAAACCTATGTTAAAAAACAGCTTCCATCCTCATATGTTTGGGACTTTAAACCATCCAGACTTCTTCCACCGCTGCAATTTTTTTGTCTGTAGTCTTTTAGAACTCTTTGGTTAATATACAGTCGCTGTAAAAACGATTAGACCACCCAGTTTTCTTCAATTTCTTGTTCGTTTTAATGCCTGGTACAACTAACGGTACATTTGTTTGGACAAATATAATGACAACAACAAAAATATCTGATAGTAGTTTAATTTCAGAGCTGATATCTATTCATTTTTTTTATGGTTTTATAGATAATAACCAAAATCACATCAGTTCTTACATCAATATCTATGACAAGGTACTGACAAAAACAGTGCTTTTACACATTCCATGTTTTTTTTCTGTCTGTTTTAGTCACATGATACACACAAGAGTTAGTACTTGATTGCATAACCATTGTTTTTGATGTATTTTGATGGTCTAAAAATTTTTTCCATGACTGTACACTAAAAAACATAAATAATTCCATAAAATATCCAAAACCTAGACAAAAATACACTAAAATACTATAAAATACACTAAAAAATGCAAAAAAAGGTAACAAAATATCCCAAACAGGCAGAAATAGACTAAAATATACTAAAAATACAGCCACAGAGACCATTATTAGACTACTGTTTTCTTCCATTTCTTGTTCATTTTAATGCCTGGTCCAACTAAAGGTACATTTTTTTGGACAAATATAAGGATAACAACAAAAATATCTGATAGTAGTTTAATTTCAGAGCTGATATCTATCCATTTTCTATGGTTTTATAAATAATAACTAAAATCACATTAGTTCTTACATCAGTATCTATGACGTACTGACATAAACAGTGCTTTTACATATTCCATGTTTTCTTTTCTGTCTGTTTTAGTCACATAATACACACAGGAGTTGGGACTTGATTGCATAATCATTTTTTAAATGATTTTCAATGGTGTAATGTTTTTTTCTGAAACTGAATTTCTGAGTAAGGACACCAGAAAGGTTTTTTTTTTAGTACTGGCCCTTTAAATGTAAATGAGCCTCTTCACACCACCACCAGACTTTGTTAATGGCGGGGGTGAAAAGGAAAAAAAAGGGCACTTTGTAGAGCGTTTTGGCCACTTTAACACACGTTTTTGCTCCCAGAAGGTCACTTTATAACGCATTTTGATTCCAAATACAGCTTTCACATGCATTTTTCAACACAACTTGGGCCACAAGGGGGGCAGCTGCACCCCACCCCCTCCAGGTTGTTAACTGGTTTGCTCTGTCCCATTCAACCACTTGTGTTTGATAATAAAACCAACAACTGAACATTTTAGGAAATGGGCTCCAAGTTTGGACATATTTTCAGTCTGGAATACAACCACTAATAACAACAAACAATTATGGTGTAACCAAAGAAATGTTCATCAAAAGTATTACATGTGCAAATGTCGTGATGTAACTAGTTATAGACATAAGAAATTAAGAAGGAATTAAAACAGGTTGTAGAAATTCACTTGATATTTGTGAAAATGAATATAAAGCTAGATCTGCAGCTCCTGGAGGGTCCACATTCAAACTACATAAACTATTAGTCAAAAATACACAAATAAATGAACCAAAGACTAATAAAAGCGGCTTTAGATCAATATAACCCCTTTAAGCTATTTTTAAATATAGTGTAGGTGCTGTTGTGAATTGGATTTGCAGAGTGCTGTATTGTGCTTTAGATCACATTGAGCCTGTGACGCCCATTAGACACTAAATCGACCTGTTTTGGACGAGAAGCAGAGTCGACTCTGCTGGCACTTTCATATTTATAGCTGCCCCATGGTTTTGCAGCCCTCACAATCAAAACAGAAACAAGTTCAGCTGAGGTTTGGGAGCACAATAAGGCGGCGTTTTGCTTTGGGAACTGCTGCAACACTAAATATAGCATCAACACTGGCGTCGCAAGAGCCGGGCTGATTCGTCCAAACGGAGAGGATTATCAAAGCAGACCAAGGCAATGCCCAGCTGAGCCCCCACTCGCTCTGTCAGAGAGCCGGCCTGCACTCTGACACCTCTCCTAAATTCATCATCCCGGACTTTACACCGGCCGCAGAAAAGTGGTCAATCATGGCGCTGCACTCCATTCAGGTCGCTTCCTCAATAAATGAGTTTGTCTTCCCTCCGCATCCGCAGCCATCAGATGAACACTATACTGAGAGAACGGAGGGATCAGGGTAATCAAAAAGTGTCACCTGTGTGTACGGAGTCGTCTGGCCCATAGTGTCTGTCCACATGGACAAAAAGAAGTTATTTTGCTGGTCGAAGTCTTCATATTATTGAATTGAATTGAATGCTTTCTTGTCATCATACATGTACAAAGAAATTAAAAAGACAACTTTCTAGTGGCACATGGTACAGTTTAAAAAGAGAGACATAAATATATGTGCTGTATATTACATATATATATGTGTGTGTATATATTTATACATATATATGTATATATGTGTGTATATATACATATACATATATACATAGATATATATATATATATGTGTGTATATATATATATATATATATAATATCTGGTTCTTTTTGAGAACTGGTTCCCAGTAGCTCAATTCCTTGGAATCGTTTGCCTGCCTGCTTATTGATTCCATTCTCGTTGCGCATACACGATGACATCAAACTCACGCTGCATTGTTTCGGTTCAGAATGTAGCTGCCATGGTGTCCAGGCAGAAACTCTGTGAAGTTTGTATTTCAGGTGCAGACAACACCAGGTGTATTTGCTCAAAGGAGGAAATCCAACAATATGACAAAAACATTTGTCCACAGCAGGATATTCATCCGTATTAATGTTCCGTATTCTATACGATACTTAGCCACACTTGTGTGCAACAGCCCTCTGGTACCGGTGTTCTATCACAGGACACCTGTCCATGGCTCTGCACCATCTATACCGTTCCATGCTCGGAACCAGTCCGCGCCTCCACGCCACCAGATCTGCATCACCAATACCGGCCATATTGCACTCGGGTAAAATGTGTTTTTAAATGTAGAGCTTCGCCGTGACCTTCAGGCTGTGTCCTGGCCCAACCAGCAGCCCCGCCCCCTTCTGGTGATTTCACTCAGGTTGAGAATCAGCCCAAGTACTCTCATAGACTTACATGGAGAGAAGGTTTTCATATTTTGGACCTTACAGTTTATTTCTATGGGTTCCTTTGTCATGCACACTGTCACTACTTGGGTTTCCATTACCCTCAGAAATGCACAAAATGTAGATGGCGCAATAGAAAACGTAATGGTAACACAAAACTGTCAAAGATCACAAAAACGTTTTTACACTTTCATGAGGCAGTTTCTGAGACGTTTGGATACAGAAGTATTGCACAAAAGGGATGTCTACGGTAGAAGCATTTTATTGTGGAACCAAATTTATTGTATTTCTGAGACATTTAACTTGATATACAAAAAATACTGTACAGTATACAAGTCATGTCTGGTGTTGCCATCTAGTGGTTGAACAAGAAAACTAAATTAATGCAGTGTAACACTGTAAAGCAGAGGTCTCAAACATATGGCCCTATAAACAGTGACAACTCCATTTTTCTTTTCTAGGTTCAACTGGACTAGTTTTGCTCTTTTGAAACAAAAATAGTCCAGCTGAACCACGAAGAACTACCAAGTAGAACAATGACCTGAACAAATGAGGAACTGTTCTTATTTTAGTTCTGAATTTTTAACAATATTACACCTGTTATTAAATGATGGTGTAAATTGTTGTTAATACACATCTATAAATAATAAGTTGAGTCATAATATTGTTAAAACTTCACTTATTTTTCTTACGAATGTCAGTTTTTTCGGGTTATCCACGCATTTTTTGTGAAAGGATAGTGTATAAGTTTAAATATTTTCATAATTTAATTTTTTTATTGTACTAAAACAAAGAAGAAGAACTTGTCATCATTTATTGGTTATGGATGCTATTTTTATATTGGTCCGACCCACTGAAAATTCAGTTGGGCTGAATGTACCCCCTGGAAGAAATGAGTTTGACAACCCTGCTGTAAAGTCATCTGTCTGGCTTTTATTTATTATTAGTTTACCCACTGAACAGGTCTTGTCAGCCATCATCACAACAGTTGAACCCTCTGAGAAATCTGTCAGGAGCCGCCACCGCCTGTTTACCTCCGTACATCATCTTGTTTTCCAGCGTCCTCTCGGAGAGCAGCCTAACAGAGGAGGGGTCTCGGACGGAGCAGCAGTTCAGGATCAACGCTCCCTTCCCAGTCCCAGCAGACAGAAGTAGAGGCACCGTCATCCGTGTACCGAGCCACATGCTGAGCAGCATCAGGCAGAACAGGCAGGTCTATGAGGGACACCTGCATGCCGCCGAGCACAATGCCGTCGGAGGCCTCAACCCCTGGTGCATCGCCGACAGGTAAAGAATAGAGACACCTGCAGGGTTATTAACTCTGCCCAGGAGGTCTGTCTGTCAGCAGGATTAGGCAAATCATGACAATGCAAGAGAAGGAAACGGGCCATGGATGGGGTTCTGACATTTTAGAGCAGATCCATTAACTCAGTCCCCCTTGGACGCCTTCTAGTTCTACCCATTGAATATTTAGTTTTCCCAGTGTGTTGTGTCTTTTACTAGTGGCTACAATCGCCACTACTTTGCAAACTTTGGGGGAAAAAAAAAACAGTGAAAATTGATTACTA
>JAPTGZ010000006.1:32809019-32819694 GCA_029814645.1 Fowleria isostigma | reverse complement strand
CTAAAACAGACAGAAAAGAAAACATGGAATGTCTAAAAGCACTGTTTTTATCAGTACAATGTCATAGATATTGATGTTAGAACTGATGTGATTTTTGTTATTGTCTATAAAACCATGTTTAATGGATAGATATCAGCTCTGAAATTAAACTATGAGATATTTTCATTGTTATCATTATATTTGTTCAAACAAATGTACTGTACCTTTAGTTGGACCAGGCATTAAAATGAACAAAAAAATTGAAGAAAACAGGGTGATCTAATCATTTTTCCTGTGTCTCTACATCCAGATTGGTCTGTACATCTTCTACTGTTTGTGTCATTGTCATTTTTGTATTTCACAGACTCATTACATTGGACCCTATGGTGGGCTGCTTTTGTCTTCCGGGGCCACATGGTTGAAAATTCCTGCTTTACTGTGTGGTTTAAATGTTTGGTAAAGCAATAAGATCCAATCTATCTGCCACTGTGGACACTCTAGGTCGGGGGTTTCAAATATGCAGTCTGGGGGCCAAAACTAAAAAACAAAACAAAATTTATTCTCAAGCGGTCAGACCAGTAAAATACTATCAGAATAAACTGTAAATAATGAAAACCACACATTTTTTCTCTGTTTTAGTGTAAAAAAAAAAAGTAAAATTATGCTAAAATGTTTACATTTACAGACTAACCTTTTACAAAAAATGTGAATTAAGAGTAATTTTAACCCTCTCAAGGCAGGCGTTGCAGATTTGCAACAGCTAAATATCTGATTTTTCCTGTTACTGCAACTTAATTTGGTCCTGAGAGGGTTAATAAATATTCTGTCTGTTATTAAATGTTTTGTATATTTGGAGATCCATCGTGATCTGTAAGTTGTAATGAACATGTGAAAAGGTGAAGCTGAGATAAAATAATGGCTTAAATTATTAAATTGTCCTTTTTTTTTCTTAATTTTTTATTTTGTTCATGTTTTTCACATTTCTTTGAAAGGATAGTTTGTAGATGTAAACATTTTGATTCTATAACTACTTTTTTCACTCTGAAACATAGAATTTAGACATACAAATTTTGGAATTTACAGTATTTCTACATTCTTATTTTATTATTTTACTGGTCTGGCCCACTTCTGACCAAATTTGGCTGAATGTGGCCCCTGAACTAACATGAGTTGGACACCCCCTGCTCTAGGTGGTCCTGAGAAGTTTTTTTTTTTTTTTTTTCATTTACCAGCAGAGTATGTTTCATTATGGATTTGTGGGTTTTTTTTTCACCTGTTTCCACTCAAATCACGGTGTTCCTTTTGGTTTGGGTTTACAAATTCATAGCATCACAGCAATCCTGAAATATTTTCCCTTCTTTGATCAGAAACCGGCTCCCTGAAAAAGACCTTGAAAGGATGTAGCGTCTCCACACCTCCTTCCACGCTCTATCGAGGTAGTAATTTCAATGTCTTACAGAGGTTTTTTAGATTCTGACAGTTCCCTCCCCGGTGTTAGTGGAAGGAGTTGCACCAAAGCTGTTGGGGTAGAAGGAATCTCTTCGAGTCTCCTTGTCGTGATGACTTACCAAAGGAAGCGCGATGGTAGGCAGGTTTTTCAAAAGGTTTAACATCTTATTTTTAGTGGCGAGGCGAGAACACCATGCTGACATGAGCAGTCGTACTTCTAGTCCCCTGTGACGGAGTAGCACTCCCGACGACGCCTCGACGTTTGCTGTCACCGCTTTGGGGATGTGACGTGAGAGCTTGATTCTCCATCTCAAACCCTCGGGGAGATGGCGGAGGACACTGTTGGGTGCGGTTTTACATTTTTACAGCACACTCTGAAATCATATTACAAAGCAGAGCAGACCATTCCCTGCCATTAAATTAAAATGAAAAAGAAAATGTATCATTTTTCATTTTGGTTGGAGATGTTTTATCTATTGATCTATCCTCCCATTTGTCATACCTGTCACTGAGGCGTTTTTATTTTTTTTTTTTTTTTTTTTTTTTTTACATTCAGTAAAACCACCTGCATCTTATAAAAATGCAAATGCCCACACACTTACCTTATCTTACCTATCTGAGAGTCAAACTGTGCAAAATATGTATTTCAAAATAAAAAGAAATAGTAGAACTAAAAAAGTATTGTGGAAAAAAATATTAGACCACCCTATGTTTTCTTCAATTTCTTATTAATTTTAATGCCTGGTACAAAAAAAGGTACATTTGTTTAGACAAATATTATGATAACATTAAAAATATCTGATAGTAGTTTAATTTCAGAGCTGATATCTATCCATTCTTTATGGTTTTATAGATAATAACCAAAATTATATCAGTTCTTACATCAACATCTATGACATTGTACTGACAAAAACAGTGCTTTTATTCATTCCATGTTTTCTTTTCTGACTGTTTTTGTCATATGATACACACAGGAGTTAAGACTGGATTGCATAACCATTGTTTTTGATGACTTGATGATCTAATCATTTTTTCCACGACTGTATTGTTTAACTCTGTGCTTAGGGATGGGAATCGAGAACCGGCCTGCTTAATGATTCTGCTTATCACTTCTGTCTTTTGTTGCGCATGTATTCTGCATTCTTTTGGTTTGGAACATAGCCAGTCAGTCTTTGACACTGATGTCATAGACATGCCCCCGGTGCCATTTTAGGTGGCAGCGAACAACAACAAACACTGTTTATCAATGGAGAGAAGATGTAAAGGAATATAATAATGGAGAGGTAAAAGAAGAATGAATGGATACCACATCAAGAGAAACTTAGCTAAGACGCCAGGGATCACAAAACTACTCAATGATCATGACATTTCAAGAAAAAGTATCGATATTGGTGATACCAGCTCTGTATTGACTTAGCATTAATGGTTTGATGCCAAAATTTTCAGTTTGGCCCACCCTTAATAATTAAACCAACTCCTGAAACTGGAGCTCCATTGGTATGCAGACTCTTCCTCCATGCTACTTTATCAATTAATCCCCAAAACATTCATCTAAAGTCTTTCGAGTACATTCTAACTTCTATTACACCAGTTCATTTCATGCACTATTCATGTGTGTATGTATCTAGAGCACAGAAATAGATAGATGGAGGTGAAGAAGACCAGTGGCGTGCCAGGTGTGTTAGAAATCCACAGGGTTTACTACATTAGGTAATGGACTTTGGGGAGTACAAAGTATTCCCTTACATGTTGGCACATCTGTGCAAGCCAGCTGTGCTCCACTGAAGCCAAGGGAAACATGATGAGCGAGGTCAGTAGGGGTTATAATGGATAAGCTTGGCTGTGATCCAGACTTATCTACCTGACAGATGACACTTAAATGTATTCCCGGAAAAGCTGCCAACATTCACTCCATATACATTTTTTTTTTTTTACTTTTAATGATCGTAATCACTGAGCTCCTGCAGTTTGCAACCTGTGGCCCTAGGCTGGAACTTTTAGCTCCACAAAAATACCTGCTGTTGGGACTACACAGAAAATCTAAGCATCAGAATACAATACCATAGAACTATTATTTTTGTTTTGCTATTATGCTCTGAGTTGTGTGACACTGACATTAGAGGGTCCATCTCTCCACAGAAAATGTAACATATATAGTATGGACATATAATAATAACAGATGGTACCGGGTCCAGTTCTGTTCCAGTAGAATACATGTGAAGTGTTTGTTGGAGCTGCAGTAGATCAGAGTTTACAGCTGACTAATATGTAATAATAATAATAGTGGACTCGATTTCTATAGCGCTTTTCAAGTCACCCAAAGCGCTTTACATTATTGATCCATTAATCATTCACTCTCACTTTCTCACTCTGGTGGTGGTAAACTACATTTAGGGGTTATAATGGATAAGGTTGGCTGTGATCCAGACTTATCTACGTGACAGATGACACTTAAATGTATACCCGGAAAAGCTGCCAACTTTCACTCCATACACATTTAAAAAAAAAAAAAACTTTTATCCACAGTTTCTTTTTAACTTTTTTATCCACAGTTGCCCTGGGGCAGACTGACGTTAGCATGGCTTCCAATTTGCACCAAACGGCCCCTCCAAACACCACCAAACATTCATACTACATAGTGTGTTTTATGCACTGTTCCTGTTCCTATTTCCTGTCAATTACATTGGAGCCACTGCTGCACTAGTGGAGTGGAACTGCAGACCAGTATGGGTGGTGCGGAGCATGGACCTGTACCGCAGGGCTGTTGTGCACAAGTGTTGCTAAGTATCATGTGACATTTCTGCAGATGAATGTGAGCGGCTGTGGTGCAGTTGGTAGTGCGGGTCGTCCAATGATCGAAGGGGTTGGTGGTTCGAATCCCACCTCCAACTTCCACATGTCGAAATGTCCTTGGGTAAGACACTGAACCCTAAATTGCCCCCAATGAGACCTGGTAGTGCTTTGCATAGTGGCCACTGGGGTATGAGTGTGTACATTAATGGGTGAATGTGAGGCTTGTATTGTAAAGTGCTTTGGGCACCATTAATGTGTGGAAAAGCGCTATAAAAGTACCGGCCATTTACCATTTACAAATGTTTTTCTTATATTGGAGGACTTCCCCCTTTGAACAAATGGAAGCTTTGACAGTAGCTGTGTTTCCATTACCCTCAGAAATGTGCAAAATACAAACTGCGCAATAGAAAACTGGTAATGGAAACAGGAATTTTACAAAAACTGTCAAAGATCGCAAAAAAGTTTTTACGTTCCCATGAGGTGGTATTTGAGACATTTCGATATAGAAGTTTAGTGAAATAGGGTCATGGAAACACATTTTGCACATCTTCACTAGTCATGGGCATGACACTTCCAGTGCCACAAGAGGTTCAATAATGTAACAGTTCATTAAATGTTACTGGGTCATTCAGAAATTCTGGATCCACAACTGGTTAGTGAATTCTGTACAGTTCTCTGCCAGAAATCTACTCTGTGAGGACGCTGCAGAGTGCTGTAAGTTTCGCACGTACGCACCTCCTTCTGTCTGTGAGAACTACGACATATCATGAGACAGATAAACGGGACTTCACTAGACTAGCGCATCAGAAGCCAAACACTCTTCAATGGAAACACAAGTAGCGATTATACTTTGTTGAACTTGTAGAAATATCACTTTTATTTTGCCCAAAACTGTAATGGAAACCCAGCTAGTGGCTCTGATGTTGTCTACACCTGAAAAATAGACAGACTTTAGAGCATTTCTGCCTTGATGCTATAGTTAGGTTTTGAACCAAAACAATGCAGCGTGCGTGTGACGTCATCACACGTGCAACGAGAGCAGAATCAATAAGCAGAATCATTATGCAGGCAGGCAAACGATTCCAAGGAATTGAGCTACCAGTTGTCAAAAAGAACTGGTTCTTGATTCCCATTTCTAAATGCACAGGATTCTGGATTGGAGTGAGATTTGTGAGATGAATCCCAACAGTGCATGGGCTGTTTTTGTTCATTTTTCACTCACTGTCAGGGTACTGTATTCATATAATATAGTCAACTGTGTACAGAGATCAATGGCACCAATGGAGGCTCATACCTGCAGCAACCGACTACTTAACCTTAACAAGGATGTTTTTCTCACTTCACACATTGGCTATTGACCTAAACACTCGGCTCCCAGGACGATATCGGCGTAACAATGTTGTCACACTAGCAGCACATTAGTGATAAAACAGGATCAGTCTACTGCCACCGACCCGAAGCCATTTTTCAGTGCACACACTCCGTTGGCTGTAAAACCAGGCAGAAAGAGTGAAATATCATGCCAGTCTGCTCCCAGTAGCATGCCTTGAGCTGCCATGAACCTTGCAATTAGCTCTGAAGACTGCAAATGCACATTGCCAATTAAAGCGCAGCCCGATTTACTTGTCACAAAATCAATGCAGATCTGTCCCCAATGTCGAGGCAACTGTGCCAGAGAAAATGTGAACAACGTCCTTCCTGGCGTTACCAATATTTTCCTCCCTTCTGCACATACAATAGCCTTCAAATATTCAGGCGCTGTCAGAGAGCAACAAATGACTTCTAACTGCAGCTGCACTAGATCACAGACAAGTATGGGGCTTTTCATAGTATTATTTTTTTTTATTATTTTTTACATTTTTTAGTTAAGGTGGGTGTATTTTGTAAAAAGAGAAAATGCTTTGGACCTTCTGATCTCCATGAAGCCTGCCATGTTTGTTTCTCGCGAGTGTGGCACATTTCAAGACTAATAAAAGAAAGTGACAAACATCTGAAAAGAATATTTGACTTTGATATGATATTTTGTTTCAACTTCACGCTTACTCAACTTTTGACGTTAGTTGCTCCTTGAGCAAAGTTATCCTGAACTTCCACACTGTAAACCCAGATTTGGATTTAACTCAAAGAAATAAGTTCAAATAAGTTCATACAGATTTGATAAAAAATAGGTGACAAGTCATATTCAGTGTTTTTTAGGAATGAAGCATTAGTTGAATAAGTGAAGTGAACTATGCTGAATGTACTTCAGACCATAATGGATATTATTTTAAAAAACATCTTGATATAATCCCTGAAATAAAACTGATTAGGACAGGTGTCACATGAATGAAAAATAAAATTAATATAAAAGATGTAAAAGACCAATAAACATTGTAAAACAGATACATTGACATACATAAACATTAACATACCCCCTCCTGGACCCCTGCACATAATTCAGAACACAATGAGTAAAATGTCAACAGGCAAACCTTAATACTATTGAGTTGTTTGAGCTCAAATATATAATTCCATCAGTCAAACCTGTAGGTCCAATAATGATCAACTTGTTTGATGATGACTGGTGATTGTGCTGCAGAAATGATACTTTTGCTGTTACAAAGTAAAAGTACTTCCTATGTATCTTGAAACTTACAAAACCAATATCCTTCCTTTAGAATACAGATTCAATTCAATTCAATACAGATGCAACAATACCTTAATCTATTCCCTCAGGGTCAACAATTCCAAAGTGTACTCCACCACAAATAAATCTGTATGGTTACAAATATAAGAAGCAGATAACACAGGCATTTACGGAAATTTGTCACAATGTTGCATTGTGGGTAACATAGTTTTAAACAGCCGCTATAACAGCAGCAAAAAACACCATCCAGCAAAACCCAGTGAATTTTTTCTCATGCTTCCCACAATGCAACACCTTGACAAATTTCCGGAAATGCCCAAGTCATTTGCTGCTAATATTTTTAAACAAGCATTTTTGTTTACAGTGAAGTAAACTTAAGAATTGTTCACCATGAGGGAAGAGATTAAGGTGCGTAATCACAGAAATACTTACAGATTCATGATACTTAGGATATGATTCGGGTTTCACAGATTTGATAAAAAAAATTGGTTATGAAAGTCATCTGCAACTTTAAGGCTACAAGATACTTTGATTTTTTTAAAGTCGATTTTACTTATCTGGGTTTACAGTGCATTGATAGTAAACCAAAACAGCTTTTTTTCCAGAGGATTTACTTTATTTCAGTACCAACACAAATGAAGAGACCTTACTCTTGTACTAATACTGACAGTATAATGGAGAAGTAGATTCTTGGCACAGTGTGAAAGGAACCAGTAATAGTGGAGGTAATACGTCAAAGGAGAATGCTGGAAGCAGACTGACAACCCCTGGGCAAACTTTCCCCTTCAGGCACACGGGACGACTTATGGTGACCGCTGAAAAATGAAAAATACTATATAATTCTGTTCTACAGAACCAGTCAACCCAAGAAAATCAGCCCAAGTCCATAAAACATCTCTCTCTCTCTCTGTGAATACAAACAGCTTTTTCTAAAGTAATGAATTACATCTTCTAATGATTTTACACTAAAGAAAAAATAATGATGAATAGTAGTCTATATTCAGTTTATGCATAGATTCCCCCTACATCCTACACATTATACCTTTACACCATATAATGTTTTTCAAAGCCATTGATTTATCTCTGCAAACTGCAATTTTTTGCCTGAAAATGTTTACATACATTTCCATATATTCTGTCTCAATGAGACCAGGTCATCGCAGCTAAACTTTAATATTAATGTTTGGCAGAATATTTTCATCAGTCCCGTGTGACTCACATCGCAGTCCAACGAATGAGTGAATTCATGTGAAGGATGATTTTATAACAGGAAATCAACACACAGATGCCAAGAACTGATTGATGCATCTGTTATTTGAATCTGTTATGCAAAGACTTGCACTACTGAGTATCATGTGGCATGCATACAGAGACTTCAGCTGGACAGTTTAAGACCTATGAGACATATTACACATATTTATGACATCAGTAAAGTTATTCTGATTAAAGAGGACCTCTAGGAAAATGTGTGGTTTCCCTGTGCATTGAAGTTAACCATTTACTATAATATTACAATAAGTAATTGCCTTGAGTTATGGTTTTTCATATAATCTTCAATAATTGAGACTTTTTTTTAACCCTTTAACTACCCCACCAAGAAAAAACCTGACAATCTCTTTGTCCCTTGGGTGAGTAATTTCTAGATTTTCTTTTTTTTTTTTTTTTTTTATAGCCATACTAATATCAACTCAGAAAGTGCCAAAAATTACTTCCTAAGTACATTCTTTCAACAAAATTATAATGTACTACCACTAAATGTTTAATTTTGCTTTGATAGATGAACAGAGGTTTAAATTTTATAATGAACAATCCATTATTTAATCTTGGTTTAATTTTTCTAATCTTACGATAAACCACCAAATCAACCATGCTTTTAAAATATTATTACATATCTAATTAGATATGTAAATATCTATATATATATAAATATTATTACATATCTAATTAGATATAAGTCTTTTTGTGGTATCAAATAATATAATTGTGTTCTGAAAAGCCTCTTATATATTGTGATATGCCAAAAAAGTATTCGTATCTTTCAAATTTTTACCTAAAACAGTCAAAATGTCTTTAGTGATTTTCATCTTTCTTTGCTGAATTAGGTTAGGATAATTTAGGTACTCCGCTTATTGATATATAATGACTCAAATTGTGCTAAAACATATGGTCAAGCAAGTAGTTAAAGGGTTTAAAAAAAAGGATAAAAAAAGAATCTTAGATTAATCTAAGATTGGTGGGACTCTTCCCTTATACTGTCTTTGTTCAATCCTACATTAGCAACCGCTACAATTTGACAAACAATTAGCATTGATCAAGTTGGTGAAGCATTGTGCCTATGGAACCTGTAATTCTGACAGTAGATATTTAGAATGTTTGGAAGGAGGTGTTCTTTTCCACCTATTTCTAAAGACTAAAACTCAACTACACAGATGTCTACGATGGATTCAACACTGACCACACCCACTATTAACATCTGTCAACCATGTTACTTATAACTAGCATTGTTCGTAGTAGCTATCATTTAGCCTATCATTCTTAGCTTAGCTAGTATTTATTGTCATTGTCATTTGTCCTCTAATGAGACTGATGTCATGAAATCGCCGATGTAAGGATAGGTATGCTATGCTGTCAGAACACCTGTAGCTTAGCTAGAACATTGGTCTGCTTTAGCCTGGATCAGAGTTCTGTTTCCATCCATTCTGAAGTTGATACTGTAGGTGTAGCTCTCAGCGCATATTTCAGTCCCTTCTACCTTAATCTTGATAAAATCTTGGCGCTATTTCTCCAAAAAGCAGTACTGACACTTGAACATACAACTATCCATGCCATGACAATCATCATTCATGGGAGTTTTAGAAAATGTGCAACAATAAATCAGAATTTGTCACATTTTCAATGTAAATCTATGGAGAGATTCTTAAGACTTGTCGAACATGGCAACCATAACTAAGGGGGTGGGTCCCACCAATCAGTCAATTGAATAAATCGAAAATAAAGAGAGAAACAAAGAATTAAATAATTTCCCCTTAATCTTTTAAATACATTTGATGTTGATAACGTTTAAGTGCACAGATTACCATAATATTTAAATGTTGGTACAAAAATGTGTCTGTTAGCATTTCCTCTGGTGAGGATTGAACAGATCTGCACATTTGTATACACGCAGAAGGTTTTAAAGAAGTCTGGCATTTGCTCTGGCATTTGGCCATGTTGAGTTCATGAACAGGGTATGCTTTCTGTAAACACAGCTGGGGTCTGGTACTTGTGTGGGTGGGACAAACCTACTTGGAACTGGTACAGCCTCGCTGATGCACTGGTGGTGGATGTGTTTTTGTGTCTCTTAGAGAACAAGGGCTCACATGTAAAAAATATGTTTGTAACTACATGTTTGTGTGAATGTTATTGTACTGTTGGGGCTTCGTGTCAGTGTGGGTGTGTGTTTATCTCAGTGGTGCCTTTGCCTCGGGGCCTGAGTGCAGAGTGAAGGAGTGAGACAGGCTTGAACTCAACCTCCACCGTCCCACAGCTGCACACTGAGTGGAAGCATGGAGATGTGAGGGGACACACTGGTGTGTCCTCTGTAGTGGGAGGGTCAGGTCCTCTGGCGACTGTACAATCAATGAGTGGCACAGGAAAAGCCTCTGTGTGGACTTGTTTCAAGAAAACAATTAATTTATTGCATAGAAATAATGATCTGACGTAATTCTCAATACAGATCAAGAAAAAGATGAAGAAACAAGACCTTTCCTTAGTATTAACCCTTGTGTGGCGTTTGGGTCTGTGGGACCCGCTTTCATTTTTTATTAAAAGAAAAATAATGAGTGATTA
>JAPTGZ010000006.1:32714102-32724320 GCA_029814645.1 Fowleria isostigma | reverse complement strand
ATCCATCCATCCATCCATCCATCCATCCATCCATCCATCCATCCATCCATCCATCCATCCATCCATCCATCCATTTAGAGCATGATGTGTATTTTTAGTGTTTTTCCAAATGTGGACAAACACCTGTCTAAGCCCGAGGACTGTTGTTTTTAACAAACTCCAATTATTTTCCCTTAATGAGCTCCCGTAGTGGTGGATGTGCTCCCCCATCATCATTACTGTTGGGACAGCAGTTGCAGTGCTGGGCCTGACTGGCAGCTTACACAGACCTGTTCCCCCTGACTGACTGCAGGCTGCACTCCCTGACAGCTGGAAACCGGCCTCCTTGAACACAGCATGCGTACAAATATGCACACACACAACACTGACGCTTGTGTGGGCATACACGGAGAATTATTATTGAGCCTCGCTGCCATTAGTGCGTTGTCCTTTTAATACAGTATAATCAATGTTGTGTGGTGTCACAACAAAAGCAAACACAGTGTCAAGTGTGCTTGTGTTTGATCAGCATCCCCATGAGAAAACCACATCTTCCACCTGTTAAAAGGACACCTGGTTTACTAAACGTACACAAACTTGACTGCACACGCAAAAATGTGTTAAATTTTACAGGTGGAAATAATTGTTAGACACTAATATACACTAAGAAACAAAAAAATGCAATAAAATATCCATAGTGCGTGAGCGCATAACCGTTGTTTTTGATGACTTTTGATGGTCTAATAATTTTTCCATGACTGTACACTAAAAAACACTAAAATGCTATAAAATATCCCAAACATAGGCAAAAATACACTAAAAAATACAAAAAAAGTGATAAAATATCTCAAACATAGGCAAAAATACACTAAAAAACACAAAAAAATGTAATAAAATATCCACAACATATGCAAAAAATGCACTAAAATGTACTAAAAACACAAAAAACACAAAAAATTTCATAAAATATCCCAAACATGGCCAAAAATATACTAAAAACCACCAAAAATGTTATAAAAATTCCAAACATAGGCAAAAATACACTAAAAACACACAAAAAATGCAATAAAATACCTTAAACAGGCAAAAATACATTAAAATACACTACAAACCACAAAAAATGTGCTAAAATATCCGCTTTTTCTTCAGTTTTCTTTGTTAGTGATATAATAATCCTGTTTTACTCTAAAGTTTTATGAACATCTAGATGATTACTAAGGTAAATGTTGGAAAATACCTGATTTTTACGAAAAAAAACACACAGTACAGAAGATAATATTACAATAATTAGCGATAAACCACTTAACAATGGTTAAATATAGAGAAAAAATGTTTTTGTGAAGTGCCATAGTCATCACACTAGGTCTTTATGGGTTAAACATAAGTAACCTTCAGTAACACTTTTCCCTCAGACATTTTTGAAACCACAGATAAAACTCTTAAAACTGTAAAACTCATGGACTTGGATCAATAACAGCGGATGGACACACTGGGTTTATATTCAGTAAATGGTAGATTTTACTGAAAAAGTTACTTTTTTGATAAAATAATTCTCAATTTTACTCTAAACTATAATGAACATCACACGATTAGTAAACTAAATGTTGGAAAATACCTGATTTTCACTGAAAAAACATAAAACACAGATGATGATATTACAATAGTTGGTGATAAACCACTTAAGGATTGTTAAATATAGACAAAAATGTATTTGGGAAGTGCCATACTTGTCACACTGGGTGTTTATGGGTTAAACATAAGTATCCTTGAAAAGCATTCTTTTCACTCAATATTAAAATTCTTAAAACTGTAAAACTCATGGTGTTGGATCAATGACAGTGGATGAACACACTGGGTTTAGTTTAGTTAATGAGAAATTTTACTGAAAAGGTAATTTTTTCTTCAGTTTTCTCTGTTTTTGATATAATAATTCTCAATTTTACTCTAAACTTTTAAGCACACCAACATGATTAGTAAATTAGATGTTGGAAAACACCTGATTTTCACTGAAAAAAACTCAAAACACAGGAGATAATATTACAATAATTGCTGACAAACCACATAAGGATGGTTGAATATCCAAAAAAATGTATTTGGGAAGTGCCACAGATGTCAAACTGGGTTAAACATAAGTATCCTTGAAAAGCATTCTTTTCACTCAGATATTAAAACTCTTAAAACTGTAAAACTCATGGTGTTGGATCAATGACAGTGGATGAACACACTGGATTTATGTTCAGTTAATGAGAAATTTCACTGGAAAAAGTCACTTTTTCTTCATTTTTCTCTTTTTTTGAGATAATAATTCTCAATTTTACTCTAAACTTTTAAGCACACCAACATGATTAGTGAATTAAATGTTGAAAAACACCTGATTTTTACTGAAAAAACATAAAACACAGATGATAATATTACAATAGTTGGTGATAAACCACTTAAGGATGGTTAAATATAAATGTATTTATGGAGTGCCATAGTTGTCACACTGGGTCTTTAGGGGGTTAAACATAAGTATCCTTGAATGGCATTCTTTTCCCTTAGACATTAAAACTCTTAAAACTGTAAAACCCATGGAGTTGGATCAATGACAGTGTGGACACATCGGGTTTATGTTCAGATAATGAGAGATTTGACTGAAAAAGTCATTTTTTCCTCAGTTTTTTCTGTTATTGATTATAATAATTCTCAATTTTACTCTAAACTTCTATGAACATCTAGATGATTAGTAAATTAAATGTTGTAAAATACCTGATTTTCACTGAAAAAAAAACACAAAACACAGATGATAATATTACAACAAATAGCGAGAAGCCACTTAACGATGGTTAAATATAGATATAACTGTATTTAAGTAGTGCCATGTTGTCACACTGGGTCTTTATGGGTTAAACATAACTATCCATCAGTAACACTCCTTTCCCTCAGACATTTCCGAGACCACAGTTAAAACTCTTAAAACTGAAATTACTCCTTCACATAATGTGTCAGAGTGGTGATTAATATAACTTGCTTGGCTTCACAATAGCTTTCACATCACATTTCACAGTATTGACTCTGCCTTCTGGCGTTACACATAGGGGAGCCTCAAACAGCCTATAAAGAATCTCAGTCCGAGGATGAAGAAAGAAGCCGTTCCGCCGTAGCACAATGTGCATACCGCGTCACATGACCGAAAGGAAGGACACGACCCTGTATGTAACGTGTTCATGGAGCGCTCCATCCATTTGCCTCCACCTTCCCTGTGTATAGAAGTAGTCTCTGGAGAAGTGCACAAGTACTCAGCTGGGTCTGGAGAATGATAATGTTTCACATGTCTGCTGGAATGTGGAAAATGGCAAAGAAACCGGTGTGGATGTGCCCGTATGCATGCAGATGGACCCCACACACACCTGCCAACGCCGGCACGGGGCCCACACCGGACAAAAACATGGCACATTTCCTCCCAAAAGGTACAACCCGCTCCTGTTTTTTTTTTTTTTGCATGTAAATGACTTTGCACTTAAAAAAAATATTTGGGAAATGCAGCATGTCAGCACACTCTAAACACCTTTCCGTGACTATAAATAAGCATTAAAAATTAGACTCTCTCTCTTGGGATCTGTTTAAGGGAAATCTTTTATGCATTGCTTATTTGCTTAATGGCATAACTAACCTGCTATGCTTCTAACAAAGACGCTGCAGCAGTAATATCAGCACATTTTCTATATTTCATTAGCTCTTACATCATTACTTCTCAAGCTGTCGCAGTGTTTAATGTCCTTATTTCTAATGCTGTATTTCACACTTTAACAACTAATCCCCGGTTTGTTTTTATCTCATAGCAAATCGCTGTTCATTTTCAGACTGTGGAATTTTCATCAAACGTCTCGCAGAACCAAATGGCGGAAAGATTTGACGTGCCATGCATACAGTTAAATTATTAGACCATCCTAAGTCATCAAAAACAATGGTTATGCAATTAAAGAACTCCTGTGTGTATCATGTGACTAAAACAGACAGAAAAGACAACATGGAATGTGTAAAAGCACGGTTTTTGTCAGTACAGTGTCATAGATATTGATGTATTTTAGTGTATTTTGCCTATGTTTGCAATAATTTATCACATTTTTGTGTTTTTTAGTGTATTTTTGCCTATATTTGGGATATTTTGTCACATTTTTGTGTATTTTAGTGTATTTTTAGTTTATTTTTTGCCAATGTCTGGAATATTTTAGCACACTATTTGTATTTTAGTGTATTTTTGTCTATGTTTGGGATATTTTATCACATTGTGTTTTTTGTGTCTTTTGGTGTATTTTTATCTATGTTTGGGATATATTTTTTACATTGTGTTTTTTGTGTATTTTAGAGTATTTTAAGTGTATTTTAGTATATTTTTGCCTATGTTTGGGATATTTTATCACATTTTTTGTGTATTTTAGTGTATTTTTACCTATATTTTTGATGTTTGCACTTTTTTTTCTTATGAAATTTAATTTTGTTCATGCTTTTCACATTTTTCTAAAGGGTAGTTTGTAGATGTAAACATTTTGATGATATAATTTCATTTTTTTTACTCTAAAACAGAAGTTAGACATACAGATTTTGGAGTTGGCATTATTTTTATACTACGTTATTATTTTACTGGTTCGGCCCACTTCAGATCAAATTTAGCTCAATGTGTCCCCTGAACTAATACGAGTTTGAGACTAGTAATTAAAGTGAACAAGAAATTGAAGAAAATAAGAGTCGTTTAATAATTTTTTAAGCGATTGTATGTTACTCACAACAGCTAACAAACCATAGCCTCTGCTGGCTTGGCTGTGAAGTTATTTCTCACGTGTGTTATTATGCGATTGGATATTTCTTAATTTCACTACACTTTGTTCACAGAACAAAACACACATCCAGTTAAGATTTATGTGGTGTCAAAAGCATGTACACTATAAAAATCTGAAGTTCAACAACCATGGTAAGAGGGTTTTTATGTGAAAAATATGTGTTTATATTCATTATACTATGCAACAAAAGGGAGTAAATTCCAAGTAAATTCCATGCCTCAGAAACAACATGAAAGCACTTTGTCCATATGTCACCTCATGGCATAGAACTCACTAAAGATCTTAAGGACAAAAGTGTTGACCTTCATGAAAAATAGCCGAGGATACAACACGATCGGTACATCTTGAATGTCCAAGGTTGTTCAGAGGTCTTACAACAATCATCCAGCAGTGAATCACAGACCTGGGAAAGTGACTGAATGTACTGTTCGCCAAGATGGCTCATCAGGACAGGCCTTAACATGATGAAAGAATGATAAAGACTGGTCAGACTGCGACTGCGCAAACCGTACATCCGGTACTTCTGCAGGGGAAGGCATGGGCGTAAATGTTTACTGAAGAAAATCCATAAGAAGACTCAGGAAAAGGTTATTGAAGTACATCTAGTCCAAGCCAATGGAACATACACCTGTTTAGATCTGATGGGAGACAATATGTGTGATGATGTTCTGATGTGCAGAAAAATGTCGAGCTCCGTCACTCAAATATGGCAGTGGTAGAATATGATTAGAGTTGCACAATATATCATTTGAGCATCGTTATCGCAATGTACGTGTGCGTGATAGTCACTTCACAGGTCCTGAGATGTAGGAAGAAAATGATCTCAACGTGTTTTTATCTGCTTTCAAAAGTACACACTGCGCACAGCCATCCACCAATCACAATCTCACATGGAGTGAGTCACTGGTACCAACTTTGAAAAATGAGCAACGAACAAGAGAGAATCACCAAAAATGAGGAAAAAAGTCAAAGAAAATGAAGAAAATCACTGAAAATTAAGAAGAAAATCACTGAAAAATAAGAAAGAAATCACCGAAAATGGTGAAGAAAATCACCAAAAACAAAAAAATCTCCAAAAATGACAAAGAAAATCACTGAAACTGAAGAAGAAAATCACCAAAAACAAAGAAGAAAATCTTAAAAAACAAAGAAGAAAACTGCAATATATATCACAGGGTTAAAAAAAATCACAATGCCAGTTTTTTTCCAATATCGTGCAGCCCTACTGCTGATACTTTATAGCTCCAATTCATTTTTGGAATTATGGATCCCACTAATTACTAAGGGTGTGATGATACACTCAGCTCACGAGACGAGACGATACACGCTATTGGGTTCATGAGAATGAGATGAGATGATATTTGACATTACTTTTTAAGAAAAATACAATGACAAAGTGCACTACTCACAAAAGGAGAGGTGTGTGGTTGGGCTGGTTTCCGTTCCACTTTCAATATATAATAAGGGGGGGGGGGTTTGCGGTATATATGGGGCAGAGCACTCCATGCTGCACATACCTCACAATGGATACTTCTCGGACCGCAGAAGTGAAAGTGAAACTTAACACTCTACATCTCTGGCTGTTGTGAAGCTCATTTATCTTTTCCTTACCTCCTGAATCTTAGTAGACTTAAATTTGAGGAAACAGGATGTTTGTAAGCAAGACAGCTTTTCACTCAACAAGAAATATCGTCATGATTTGGGGTGGCCATAGCTCAGAATTTAGAGCGGGTTGTTTAAGAACTAAAGGGTTGGTGCTTTGAATCCCGCTCTGTCCTATTCATGTGTTGTGTCTTTGGGCAAGACACTTCACCCACCTTACCTCCAGTGTCACTCATACTGGTGTCTGAATGTATATGAAGGTTTGGTGGTGGTCGGAGGGGCCGTTGTGCGTGAATTATCAGCCACACCTCCGTCAGTCTGGCCCAGGGTAACTGTGACTCCCCATGTAGTTTACCACCACCAGAGTGAGAATGTGAGAACGAATCAATAATGAAAAGCTTTTTGAGTGCCTTGAAAAGCGCTATAAAAATATAATCTATTATTATTATTATTTTTATTATTATTACTTAATCTTGCAAGATCATGTTGTGTGAGATCTCTTCACACCTCTACTAATTACACCAGTGGTTTGAGGAAGAAGATGGTATCCTAACATTGAAAGCTTGGTCAAAGAACTCAATTTCAACACAACAATGAGCAATGTATAGATTCGAGATACAAGACCGCTGAAAGCAGATTGCTGACTTTCTGAAAAAGTGGCCTTGCATTTTTTCTGGTCTGAACCCAGTCAAGCACTTGTAGAGCATACAGAAGTGAAGAGTATAAGAACACTGGAGAAAAGACCTGTACATCTGCTGCCCTTTCAGAACTGGTTTTGTTTGTACAAAGTACCACAGAACGTCTATCTGTAATGATCTTCCTGCCAGTCCCTTCACACGTTTCTTCTTCTCACATTTTTTTTTAAGGACGAAAATATTCATCTACAAGTAGTGGTGGAAGCAGTGTTCCGCAACATTAGCCTAACCAATATAATCAACTGTCTCTACAATAGCAATATTCGCTTCAAGGACTTCGTGTATCAATATTCGGTAACACCAGTG
This sequence comes from Fowleria isostigma, assembly GCA_029814645.1. Classification (NCBI taxonomy): domain Eukaryota; kingdom Metazoa; phylum Chordata; class Actinopteri; order Kurtiformes; family Apogonidae; genus Fowleria; species Fowleria isostigma. The sequence continues at coordinate 32,716,918 of JAPTGZ010000006.1, read as the reverse complement.
TCGGCCACTGTAATCCGCTACCGCCGCTGTTGGTCATGTGACTCGGTTCCTAATAAATGCTCCGGCCATGATCAGCGGACCTCTGCACTGCGTACAACATTGCATTGAATGAGCTGAACACAGTGACCTTGATATCCAGGCTCCGACTGGGAAAAGAATGAAGATTGACAGAAATGTAATGAATTGTTTGGGAATATTAAGTGCCATTCTCAGTGACATTGGATTGCAGTTTAGAGGGGATATTATTCTAAAATTGCCTACTGCAACTGTAAAATGTCTATCCGGGATTCAAAGTCACCCCATATAAATGACATAAGGCTAAAGAGAAGAAAATAAATGGCTCCAGGTAATATTACAACCTGTGATGAAGAGCAGCCAATTCTCGTTTTGATTTAATAAACTGGAGATACTGTTACTGGCCATCAACCCAGACTTTAAGTTTATTACTGATGGAGGTTGGGTTTCTGTGTAATTGTCCAAGAGGTGAGAGACATTTCCACACATACCAGCAGTGTTTTGTCTGCTTTTCTAGATAAGTATTCACCCCCCAAACAATTTTTCCGTGGCCTAGATCCCCTCTATATTGAACCAAGATTGCTTCTTGATGACACTTCTCACTTCTCAATCTCCACCTCTCAGAACTGTACATATTTTGGCAATGGTGAGAAAAGACAAAAGTAGAGGTAAATCAGCAAGGAGTGTTGTGCACAGGGTTGCCAGACGTATGATAATTATCATATTTGTAAGATAATTTCACCCTCTGTACAAAAAATTCAAATAATGTAAAATATAAATAATAAAAAAAATTCCGTAATGTCCGATAATTTGACCCCTTTAGGGAATATCCTGCAGTATTGCATCTGAAGTTGTGCTTGGCTCACATCTTTACAGCCAATCAACTCACAAGTTACGCAGGATGTAGCAACAGCAACATGAAATAAACTACAAACTCAAACTGCATCATAAGCTATAATATATATGGTCTGTGGTGATGTTTTACTGAAGCAGATGGTCCCATGCAACAACAAATCAGGAATATACTATTGTTTTCCTCAAAATTAGAAAATTTTAAAGCTGCATAAGACTTTTATCACCAATTTTTTCGTCAAATTCAAATTTTTTTCCGTAAATCCCAAGTCATTTCCTAAGTATCACAAATCCGATAGACTTCCTGTGATTTTGCACCTTAATCTCTTCCCTCACAATGAACAACTTCAAAGTTTACTCCACCGTAAAAAAAGTCAGCGTGTTTACAAACATAACAGGCAGATAACTTGAGCATTTGTGGAAATTTGTCATGGCGTTGCATTATGGGTAGCATAGTTCCGAAAGAACCTGCTCAGTTTTGCTTAGTCATCATTTTTCTGCTGCTGCTGCTACTGCTGCTGCATGGAGCTATGCTACCCACAATGCAGCGCTGCAACAAATTTCTGGAAAGGCCCAAACAACCTACCAGTTCTGTGGGAACTGTGGGAAAAGATTCAAGTGCGTAATCATCACTTAGGAATTCGTGATACTTAGGCGATGACTGGAGTTTTACAGATATGATGAAAAATTGATGATGAAAGTTTTATGCAGCTTTAAGCTTCTGGTAGAATAATTTTTCATTTCTCATCTGGCAACACTGGTTGTACATAAATATATTTCTTTTTTGTGTATGTTTTATTGCTCTCTCACCCCTGGTTTTCAATATGAAGTCTACACCGAGGGAAAACCCATAAAGGATTGTAAAACTGTGACACCTCCTTTTCTGAATAAACTCTGAGGAACTTATCAAAAATAATTCTGTAACTTTTGAACTGTTCGTACCACCCACTATTGATAAAACTATTGATAAAAAAAAATAATATTGCGTGATGGATGATTCAGACTGAAGGGGAACCATTTTTGGTGCCCTTTCAGGAAATTATCTCAGCCACACTCTGAAGGCACCTTTAAAAATCACAGTGAACTCTACAAAGGAAATTGTCCTGTAAAGGTCCATCATGCAGAAAGTACAATAAAAGTTCTGTTTATCATGACTTTTCAAAAACTTTCAAAGTCCACAAAGCAAGAAGCGCTGTCAATAACTGCCCTTCCTCCTGTGTTAGGGTTGGCATTTTAGGTATTAAATGCATAAAAGAACCACATAAAAATTGTTTACTGCATCAATGCTTTTTGACTTTGTCAGGAACCTCTATTTCAACAAAATACAACACAACATTTTTTTCACTAAATTATGAAAGGATCTGGTTGGAATTATGAAGTTTGTGTTGTTAAGGTCAGTTTGGATCCAGTTATAAAATAAAATTATAAAGTAATTACAGCCAAAATTGAAATCCTAAAATCACTGTCACCAACACACTAATAATTGTGAGTTTTAGGGGATTCTCATTTGGACTTGTTATCCTATACCTTTGCACACATTCAAAGTCATTTTAAATAAATCTGGATGTAGATGTTTCTCTACCTGATTGAATCGGGTTCTGCTTTGACATGCTTTTAAGGAACATTATTATTATACTTTTAGTACCTTTTAAAACAATTGTGATGCTTTATATGTATGTTCTTTTCTAGTGTTTCATGTTTGGCTTTAGTCTTTTATTGTGTTTTATGTATATTCCTAAATATATTTTTAGTCTGGATGTATAACTGATTTCTATTTTGTGTAACTTCGGCCACTGGTGCCTTGGTCAGGACACTGTAAGTAAAGGATATACCTGCACAAAAACAAAACAAGCAAAGTCCAGACATGTGAGGTCAGATCTATCTATCTATCTATCTATCTATCTATCTATCTATCTATCTATCTATCTATCTATCTATCTATCTATCTA
>JAPTGZ010000006.1:32614475-32628707 GCA_029814645.1 Fowleria isostigma | reverse complement strand
AATAATTTAACAAAATTAAAATATATATATATATATAAAAAAGTAAAACAATTAAAAAAATAAAGAAAGAAACAAAGAAAAAGAAATAAAATGTATTTTATAATCCTATTGGTTGTCCTTGTATGAGTTGGGGTCACCTCCACCTATCATAACATCTATTAGATTTGAAAAACAAACCCTGTTCTAATGGTTGTCAAATCACATCATTAGCAATATAACAGGGATGTCAAAACTCATTATGGGTACGAGGGGGTCAAATGTCATCTTTATGAGGAAGTTAAAGGGGTGATATTCTGCTAAACCCACTTTGAATAACCCTTGGTTCATTTATTTATGCGTTTGTAGACCCCTAATGGTTGATAGCGTATGAGTTTGAACCCTCCCGGTGTTGAAGTTCCATCTTTATTTTCATTTTGATAGAAATCAAGTGGATTTCTACCACCCTGTTTTAATTTTTTCATTTTTGCTGCATTTTTTCAGTTGTTACGTCACTACATTTTCACAAACAAGGTCAACACTTCCGACAAACATCTCTCTGAGTATGACATCAGCAGCAGTTGTAGTCCATACGGCTGATTTCTGGTTTGGTTTTAAACACGTCTAAAGCATATCTACACCTAATATTTATACACACCAATCTAGGAAAGAAATATTGAGATTTTTGACACCTAAACTGGCCTGTCTGATTATAATTTGAGTGATTTGAAGATATTTCCTGGTATTTTTACTGGCGGTGGTAGACGCTACGCTAGTTATTTGCTAATTTCCAGTTTGGTTTTAAACACATCTAAAGCATTTTTATACCTAATATTTCTACACATCCACCTAGGAACGCCATGCCTAGACCTTTAGTGTCTTAACTGTTTGGTCTGATTATGATTTCAATGCATTTGTACAGGTTTCCAGGTATTTTTTTTACTCACAGCGGTAGATGCTAATTCATTGATTATGCTAATTCTGACTCAGTTTTACAGGTATCTAAAGCATATTTAGACAGACTTTTTCAACACAGTGCTGTTAAAACACAGTGTTGTAAATTCTAGAAGGTAAACGGTGCTTAAACTCACTTCTCCTGGTCTTGATTGGTTGGGTTTCCCAGGTTCACTTAATGAACCTATGAAGCTGAAGGCGACAGTTTGCCATTGTTGCCATTATTAATAATAATGGCGTACTCGGAGAAATGTTTGTTGGAAGTCTTGACCTTATATGTGAAAATAGGTTGTAGAAATCCACTTGATTTTTGCCAAAATTTATCTAAAGATAGCTCTGCAGCACCTGGAGAGTTCATAATTCATAAAGAGTCTTTATGAACTATTAGAGTCCACAAATGTACAAATAAATGTACCAAAGACTGATAAAAATAGGTTTAGATAAACATGACTCCTTTAATGTACATTACAGTAAAATCTAATGAAAAATAAACCAAAGTGCAGAACAAAACTGACTGGTTTTAATCATCACTCCACTTACCTGCAGTTTATACACATCACACAACCTCCTCTCACTGTTTTAGTCAATGTCGTTTTCAATTACAGAATATATGCTTAAACATTTAATTGCTGCCAGAGAAAGTTGTAGCAGAAGTGGCTTTTAACTCCACACAAGAATCGCTGTGTGAAAGATCAGACGCTACAATATCACACACTGACTGTCAATATCAATGCCTTTAGAGTTGGGCCTGTGTTTTGGAGCAGCCACAGGGCAGGGGCAGCAATTAAATCACCCCAGATCAAAAAACGCCCATAACTCAACTGCTGATAAAGGCGGTATTAACAGCATAGCAATTAAGATCAGTGTAGGGTAATTAGAGTCAAATAAGACATTTGTGAAATTGGCTGGGACATAATTGGGTAAATTATGGTGAATTATGGGACATATCTATAGCTGCCTGTCTTCATGCTATTGAAAATTGGTAATGACTGACTGTATGTTATCATGTGTATACAGTTGTGTTCATAAGTTTACATACACTGACAGAACACACATGGGATGGTCTTGGATGTTCCAACATAACACTGACCCAGAACACAAGGACAAGTCCACCTGTCATTGGATACAGCGAAAAAAAGTGAAGGGTGGCTATGGCTCAGTTGGAAGAGAGGGTCGTCAAATGACCAAAGGGTTGACGGCTCGAATCCTGCCCCTGACTGTCCACATGTCAAAGTTTCCTTGGGCAAGACACTGAACTATAAATCCCAGGAGCACAGCAGTGCCTTACCTGATGGCAGCTGCCTACTGGCTTGCGTTTTCAACTCTCGATCGGGTACAGGTACCATTCAACGATGGTACCTGTTGCTTTCAGCACATTGGTGTTTTGGATACCTGGGGGGCTCTCATGTTCTAGGTCGGCCCGCTTTCGAGGAGGGTCGGGGTTGTATCCAGATGTGCTGAAAGCAACAGGTACCATCGTTGGATCAAAGAGGCCATCGAGATTCGAAAATGCGAGCCAAGGACAATGGTAAATGGTAAATGGTCTGTAACACTTTTCTTCACATTAATGGTACTCAAAGCACTTTACACTACCAGCTTCACATTCACCCACTCATACACCAGTGGGCTGCCACTATGCCAGGCACTATCAGGCCTCACAGAAAGCAATTTACGGTTTAGTGTCTTGCCCAAGGACACTTCAACATGTGGACAGTTGGAGATGGGATCCGAACCGCCAACCCTTCAATCAGTGGACGACCTGCTCTAACTCCTGCGCCACAGCCGACAATGAACAGGGATGATGGAGCATCCACCCTATCATACACCTGGGATGGTTCTGGAAAAGAGGTCCGACAGCAGGGGGCGTAACCCTGTCTGACCAATCCTCCTGAACAGCCTATAAGACACATCACAACAACACCATGTGATGCTTCTGAGGAAGGCTACAGGAAGTAACTGGTCAAACAGGTAAACACACAACTGCACCTGTCTGTTTAAAAAGAAATTAACTACAGTGTCTAAAACCACTGTTTTTATCAGTACAATGTCAAAGATATTGTTGTAAGAACTGATGTGATTTTGGTTATTATTTATAAACCCATGTAAAATAGATAGACATCAGTTCTTAAATTAAACTACCATTAGGTATTTTTATTGTTATCATTATATTTGTTCAAACAAATGTACCTTTAGTTGTACTAGGCAGTGAAATGAACAAGACACTGAAGAAAACATAGGGTGGTCTACTATTTTTTTTTCCACAACTGCACATACATATGGGAAGAGAACATACAGTGACAATATACATTGTCATCATGATTATTAAAATCACAACAGATTTACGACACATTTTGTGATGATTGTCTCTTGTCAACCAAATCAGACCTACAAATGTTACTGAAAGCTGTAACTGTGGGATATGCATGAAAAAGCATCTGTACAGAAAAGTTAGGGAACAAATAGATTACCTGCCTAAAACTCAGTCTTTTCATCATTTGTCATCCTGCAAGATTGTCAACGTCTCCCTCCAAGCCTTGTTTTTTGTCCCACTATTTGGACTCAAGGTTGCCAATAAGTGAACATAAAGCGTCTTATGGGCTGGTTTTTGAGTGTTCATAATAGGATTTCCAGAGTGATTAATTACCATTTGTAAGGACACAAAGACAGGTGCATAAAAAAGCTATTAAGTATGAAAATAGGTCAACTCTGCTACCTGTTTATTGCTCTTATATTCATAATAGCAAAAAACTCTCCCAGTTTCTGCATAGCATAGCACAATGAGCAGCTTTTGGAGATCTAAAGTGGCTTCATCAAATATTGAGCAGCATTTCAAACAGAAATGTCAGACTGTGATTGAGAATAGCACTCTTTAAAGTGAGATAATCCATCAACACATTTGAACCTTACAACTGAATTCTTTTTGACACCTGTTTCAGCCCAATGATGAATTATTAACAACATTTGCCAAACACTTCCTGTACATGTGGGTGTAGCCCTTTACATTTCAGTGTGTGATATTTGCTCGACAAAAAAGTGATAATGTGAAAATCCAAGTCAGTTATCTCAAACAAAGAGATACTTTTGCACTCATTAGCACGTATGATGAGTAATATGTCACTGTACATATGCACGTACTGTACATACATGTAGATAATGAACATATGTGGATCCCATATGGGTGCTTCTATGAAACTGAGTTACTTTGGTTTAGACCAAAAAACAAAAGAGGAATCTAGACCTACAGTCGAGGAAAAAATTATCAGACCATTAAAAGCCATCAGAAACAATGGTTATGCAATCTAGTCCTAACTCGTGTGTGTATCATGTGACTAAAACAGACAGAAAAGAAAACATGGACTGTCTTAAAGCACTGTTTTTATCAGTACAATGTCATAGATATCAATGTAAGAACTGATGTGATTTGGGTTATTTTCTGTAAAACCATGGAAAATGAATATATATCAGTTCTGAAAGTAAAGTACTATGAGATATGTTTTGTTGTTTTTATTATATTTGTCCAAACAAATATACCTTTAGTTGCAACAGGCATTAAAATTAACAAGAAATTGAAGAAACAGTAGTATAGCCTGATAATTTTTCCGCAGCTGAATTTACCCCCCAGGATGTACCTAATGAATGACCTCAGAGAAAAGCAAAAAAAATTACACTCTTGCTCTGAGCCATTCCAAAATTAATGAGTTTTTAATAAAATGTTGGGACAAAAAAAAGGACCAACAATGGAACAAAAAAAAAAAATCCTGTCCATGTGTCAGTGCATTTGATCTGGAAAACATGTCAAACATGTCCTGTGTTACATGTGTTGATCTTGGTGTTTTTTTCTAATCCAGACATATGTGTTTTTTTTATGAATCTCCGTCTAATTCCAGGTTTCGCATGTAACTCATCACGTCCACTCACGTTACACCAGAACCTGAACACTTAACCCTGTAAACCCTGACCCAGTAAAAACTAAAAAGAAAATTCATGTCTTGAAAGTGAAATGGTTATTAGCCCTTTTAACGTAATCCAAACAAAAAATATTGCCATATAATTTTGTTTTTTGATATAGTTTTTGTATCACATTCACCTGGCATCTTTTTGCTCATAGTAATGTTAACTTTAGTAAAGTTTACCTGTAAAATTGGAAAATATAGAAAATATAGAACATTTCAGGTGATTTTTTAAATATAAAACATTTCATAGCCTTTTTTATTTCCTTGAATGGCAGCATAATTTCAATATTTTTCACAATTTTTATATTTTCAACTGAAAAACAATATAAATGTTCTTCTTAATAGAACTTTTTGAAAATTACCAAAGACTTACCTACAAAATGTGTTTTGGATGATTTAACATGGACGGCCATATTAAAAAAGAAAAAAACAAAAAAGCCTTTCCATTGGCTGCAATGTGATGATAATAAAGAAAAAAAACCTGTATTGGGTCAAATACAACAAGTTTTTAAGGTAAGTATTGATCTTATTGATATAATAATAGTCTCAGAACCTGCGTAGCAAATATGATACAAACAGTTTTATAGGGTTAAACATAAATAAATCGCATGTGATTTTGCAACAGTGGTCTTCTTTTTAAAAAACTCTGCCTTAAATAATTAGTTTGATTCCCAAAATGTACCTGTGAATGAATAAAAAGATATAAAAAAAATAGTAGCACATAATTTTTTAGTCCTTTTTACAGTGTTACATGCAAATATTTGTATGAAAAAATCATATAAAAAATTGAAAAATGTGTTTTTATCTGAAAAATTGTTTCTTTTATCTCAATAAATGTTTATTTTTAAAATAGCCTCAAAATGTTTCCAAATTTGGCTCATAACATTAGTCTACATCTGGTTTATCCTGATTTTAGGGGCCTGTTTCATAGCAGCAGCCACATAACTGTCTTCATATCAGTAAATAAAACTGGTTCGCTGGATGCTTTCTGCCAGTGAAGGGTGAATATTTCTGTCGACTGATATTCTCTGTCCTCCCACTCTTTAGTACATTATCACGGTGAAAGTCCGCTCTCTATGTGAAACAACAACAACTTCTGAGATGCAACTCTATCCTGAAAATGACAAGTATCGACTAAAGCCCTATTTGTATATAATTAGTAAAACGATGGCGATTTAAAAATTAACACTCCACATTTATGTTTGATAAATTTGACACAAATAAACAAAAGCCTGTCATTATTTTCCTGTTCTGATGCCAATAGAAGCCTCACCACTTAGAGATATAACTGGTAAAAGACAGAAAAATGTCCCGTACTGTAGCTGTCATGCATGTCATCCATCTCATCCTCTTTTCAGATGTGGCTCTTCTGAAAGATTTAAGTTTGAGCCTCCTGAATTTCCATCCAAAACACTTTTAAAACTTTCATTTATTATCACCAGCACAGCCTCCATCATCCTCGACCACGAAACAGACGAAATAAATCCACAGAGGAAACAAAAAATGTTGCATATCCCACCAAATTACAGAGACGTCAATCCACCCAGGCGAATATTATCACACGAGTCTCTGTTCAGGGAAACAGGGGAAGGTAATTAACAGTGGAATTTTTACTTTACAAATTATACGTTTGCAATTGCATGGGTTTAACGTCACTAAGAACTCTGCAATTATTGCACGTCACCAGAGGTTCACGGGTAATACTAGTCCTGTACAGAGGGTTAAAGTCATGTCTATTTTATTTTTTAATATGTTTATTTTATCAAAGTGGACATTGACCCAGTACTGTGGCACAAAATATCAGTTTGTCTATTATTATCAATCAGCCAATCAGTGCCCTTGTTTTTACATGTGTAGACTGGTAACTTGTCATATCCCAAAATGTCACTTCCTAAAAACTACCTAGGCAATCAGAGAGCAAATGGGGGGCTGGGAGGTAAATTTATTCATTTATTTATTTGTTTGCTTATTTGCTGAGGACAATGCACATTAATCGACACTTGGTACAGTTAAAAAAAAACATTTCCTCTTGTAAATATGCTGGATTTACCTAATAGCTATTTTCCATCCGTAGTCCTCAAACATTTAAAGACAGACTAAAAAACACAAACATGACGATACAGTTTATACAACATCACCATATACAAGTACAAGTGTACATCATATAATACATTATTAATCTAATCAAATCTAATTTAATTTAAATTAATTTTAGAGCCCAGTATCCCAACAAGGTTGCCTCACAGGGCTTTACAGAATTTGGTGAATGTATCTGACGTTACTTTAAATCAACCACTGGGACACTGTTCAGAATGCAGAATTGACACTGACCTGAGAAGTACCAAGGCACACTACTGCGTCTAACATGTAGCTCCGCCCACCTTCTCCAGCCTCAATGACTGCACAAAGCAGAGAACCCCATAGAACAACATATAGAGCATTTACAACAATAATTCCTATTCTATACTATGTACTATCACTAATTTGTCCTTTCTTCAATCAATTGCCACAGTATTGTGGTAGCAAAATGTACAATAAATGCATCAAAGTATGTTTGTGTATTGCCCCTATATTGTTGGATATTGCCAGAAACTGCACATTGTGTTTTCATGGTCTAATATCTGCTTTAATATCTGATGTTGTTGCAGTGTTCCAACGTTGAAAAATTCCAGACGTTTTCTGTATCTTTTGGACACCCAACTGTTGCTGAACTTGGCAGGTCATCTCGACCCGCCAAGTATGACTGGAAAATAAGAAACTGCACCAATCTGTCAGCCATCAAGTTAACACCCACACTCAAGTTTTTTTGTCAAACTTAGCTCTATTTTTGGTCATGACTTCTGTTTGTTATATGTATTAAAAGGCTGGAATTAAAGGGAACACTCAGATTTTTCTTCAGACTGCCAAACTCCAGCATTGTGGTCTTTTTTACTTTGATATTTCAATGATATAATCCACAACGGTATATGCCATATATAACCAAAGAGACTAATGAGTTCATGTAACAGTATTCATGATTAGCTCTAATACAAATGCTAAAATTTGCTTGGCTCTGTGTCAATAAACAAACCAACATTTCATACCACAGTACTGTGGTAGTAGCTATTGCCTTATTTTATTGGGATTTAGCCAGTTTAATGCTATTAATAGACACTACAGTTTAATGCACAACACTGTTCCTCATCCACTCATGTTCCAAATACACCGGTGCAGCATCCCACTCTCAGTGCCACTAACTAGACAAGAACTAGACAAAAGACCCAGATAACTTTTACCCCTATTCCAGGATGCCAGACCTGTCGACAGCACCAGCACAGTGCAAACAAAGTGTGGTCTGGTTATGCAAGACTATTTAAAGCTGCAGGAGAAAAACACTACCCCTGTCTTCTGCATCTCTCTCCTGTCTGTCCAACTCAAAAGAAAAATATCAATCAATACAAGTAGTTTGAAAACTTTTCCAGATATTGTGTCAAGACAGAGAGTGGATGAGAGTCTTGGAGCAATGGATAATTATGTATTTAACCCTCTGGTGTCTCTTAAAGGAGTGATATTTTGCTTTTTTTAAGTAAAATTCAGCATTTTTGTCAGTACAGTGCCATAGCTGTTGATGTAAGAACTGTTGTGATTTTGGTTATTATCTATAAAACCATGGAAAATAGATAGATATCAGCCCTGAAATTAAACTATTACCAGATTTTTTTTAATTGTTATCATAATATCTGTCCAAACAAATGTGTCTTTATTTGTGCCAGGCATTAAAATGAACAAGAAATTCAAGAAATCATAGGGTGATCTAATAATTTTTTCCATGACTGTAGTTATTTCTTTCTTTTCAATATTTTTTTTTCTGTTAAGCACTAGTTATTATGTTTCCCAAACAAGAAATGAATCAATACCTTTTGCAAAAGAAAAATGATTTGCGTGCAAAGTATTATTCTTTGTGCAAGTACATGCAAGTTAATATTTTCTGAGGCTTCCACTGTCATCACATGGTGCATATTGCTAAATGAAGTTATGGTTGATCCAACTATAACAAAGAAACTGCTATCAAACACAATAAAAAGTTATTTGATTTTGGTTATCAAAAAAACAATAGAAAATGGATAGATATCAGCTCTGAAATTAAACTACTATCAGATATTTTTGTTGTTATCATAAAATTTGTCCCAACAAATACCTCTAGTTGTACCAGGCATTAAAATGAACAAGAAATTGAAGAAAAAATAGGGTGAAATGATATTTTTTTCCACAACTGTAAAACTGGCACAATTATTTTGAAGATCGTATCCTAGCAACACATTAAATGTATATATGTCATAGACTAGCCAACCTTAATCATGTTCTACAAATTTCCCAGAACCTTGTGAAACCCAGCTTGGCCTCTGTGGATAATCCATCTGATTCAAGTTTTTTCTGCAAGTGTAATTAAATTTCCTAACGATCGAGGCACTGTAATAGAGGCGGATTGGACACTGAATGGAATTGAAGTTCAGAGGAGCGAGACTTCTATAATGAAGCTTATTCATTTAAAACATATACCAGGCCACCAAGCAATGCTATCTCACACTCAACATGTGTAGTCACCAAATGACCTGAAAGAAAAAGAATGATAGACTGCACCGTATGTGGCAGCGGCAATAATCCAGTCGAATATGAAACCTGGTGCAGATCACAAAGACGCAACACATGTTTTTTAATGAGGGAGGCAATTAGGCTGTGATTCTGATGGTCCATGTGTATGAGATTGTTAATTTCAATTACACGATACATCAGTATCCACCTCAGCTTCCTCTTCCCTCTGTGGGGAAATCTTAGAAGCTTCTGTATATTAAGGACCATAACTGTGTTATGAACAGTTAGGTGAGCCTGGAATCCAGATCAGCAGCTCACGCTTAAACCAATTAAATGTGGTGAAAGTAGCCAAGCCCAGGTTTTGTGGATAAAAACTTCCTCTGTAGTGATAGGGAGTCTGACTCATTTCAGAGAACCAATTCTCTTGGTTCGGTTCAAGAAAACGAGTTGGCTTTTTTGGCTTCCTAGTGACTCCTCAGGTGTTTTTTTTCCTTAAATTAATTTATTACCAAATGTGTAAAATTATGCATCTAATGTGTAGGACATGGGACATTTCCATTGTTAAATATATTGTTTTAGCGTGCATTAACAGGCACCCTACATCTATTTTTTTTTTTGTATTTTTGAATGTTCAGTGTGTATTTTTGTTAAACGCTGTGATTTACTGAGTGCATTTGAACGCCTCATTGTATTCCCAGAGGTGCATTAACCCTAGAACACTATCGCCGAGTGATTTTCACCCGATTTTCATGTTAAACCAATGGGACTAATTTTAGCGATAGTGTTCTAGGGTTAAACATGATCTAAGAGTGAGACCATAGCAGAGTCACGGTGAAGGAAAGAGCTGTTGCACAGTCTCTTAAGTTTAAAATAAAAACATTTCTGTTGCAAAGAAACCAGTGGACTCATTAGTACCACAAAGCTGCAACATAATCATGGTGAACCAACCGGGAGAATGGTTTTAAAATGGACTTTGAATATGAGTAGAAGATCTCTGGTTAGCACTGTTAGCGGCTAAGCTAACGGCTAACGTAGCATCCCTCGCGCCGCTGGAAAACCTTTCTCCGACATACAATGGACCCGGATATATTCTGACCAACGGAACCACTTGGATCACAAAGCTGCAATAAATATCATAACATACATTATCAAACATTGATTATTTATAAAGCTTTATTTATCCATTTGTGAACATAGTATCCAAATAAATATTAAAAAACCATGACCGCCGCCACACATAAACACCAGTTCAGTAGCTCCGCCCCCATACCTCTGTCCAATCAGTCATCGCTTACAGCCACAACAGACAGACAGAAATTACAGAACATTAAAACAACATCCCCAAACATTCCATCAGGCTAATCCAATATTCAAATGAATCCACTGATTCTCTCCCTCTGACTCCTTCACTCCTCCTCGTGTGCTCACTATAGACCCGTTTTTTGCTCTGTTTCAGACTGGAGGTCAAAAAAGACAGTGCTCCTGCAGCGCCTTGCATTGGTTTTAGCCGTGAAGTTATCAAAAGACTGCACCAAATTTAAATACAGCCAACGGACCAACAGTCAAATAAACAAAAAAGCAGATTTTCTGGTTAAATGAAGGATGAATGGATGTAAAGTTTTCCAACTCGAATCCTCACAATCCAGATATAACACCAGAGAATGCCCGGCAGGAAACACCCATAGTTTCAGAAGAATTATGGATGAGTATGGACACATTTCAAGGTATGATGAACCTTCAGAAGAACATTTTAGAGTCAGTAGGAGAAGAAATAGGAGATGAGAAAAACAGACACGGTAAACAGAGCAACACGGGTTTGATGTGGAGATGACGGGGTGGGGAACCATCATAGACAGGAGGAAGATATGAAACACATTTATAGTGGACACTCAAGGAACAAAGACAACCAGACATGATGCAAACAAAGTCACTAAATGTCTAGTGTTCATCTTTTAGACAGTGTGAGATTAGATTATGACTCTAATGACACGGCAGAATACAGTCAAATACATCCAACTAGCCGAGCCGAGACCATTGGATGTTGGATTGCGGCGGAATCCACCACCAGGGCTCCGTTGTGTGGAACCGATCTGACCCAGACTGTACATTCTTGACATTGAGAAACGACACCAGTTACTTTTAAAAATTGCAGCACAGCAAGAAGTGGAAATATTTCCCACAGGTGATAGAACCCACAGTTCGTCAGGTAGAAGCTTTTCACTAAATACTCTGAGCTTTGCGTTGTACCTTTCACAGTTACAGCACAAAGGTGATCTAAACTAGTCATACTTTTGTCTGATTTTCTTTTTTTGAGCAGATGTTTTTAAAATGATTCAATTCAATTCAATTTTATTTATATAGCCCAGTATCACAACGAGGTTGCCTCACAGGGCTTCACAAAATTTAAGCAAACAGTCATTGAAACAAAAGGGAGAAAAAAAAAAAAATGTCCTGGGCATCCCCTGTCCTTAGACCCTCCTTCTCAGCAAGGAAAAACTCCAAAACCCAGTGGGAAAAAGGAGAAACCTTGGGGAGAACCACAGTGAAGAAGAGATCCACTCCCATGGACGGACAGGTAGAAGATGAACTACGACTGACGGACGTCTATCTGATGATGGGGTTTTAGTCCATACAGTCTATAATGATGGCAGCAGTGGTTGTTTTAGCTAAGTTGTATTAGCAGGAGCAGTGCTTTCACCCTCCAGTGTACTGTGCATGTGTGGGATTACCAGAAATAAACAGTAACATTCAACGTGTCTATACCGTGTGTGTCTGTAGCCCCTCCCCCTTCTGCATATCATGGTCATACAAAAACTGCCACACATCTTGACCAATCACGTACTGCTTTAATAAAACAAAGATGCAGGGGGAAAAAAATAGGCTCCCAATCAAGAGCCAGCTCCTGTCGTTCACTTAAAAGAGACGACTGTTGGAGCTGGATCATTCACGACCGACCCATCACTATTCCTCTGACAGCATCACTTGGATTTTTGGGAGCAGTGCGTTTTTGACTGGCAGTGACTGCAGGTGACAGCCCCTTAATTTTTTACACAGAAAGTGCTAAAAGAATTGAAAATATCTGTGAATGTTTTATATGAGTGTGAGGGGAACAAGTGCATTTGATGTAAGACTGTTGGGGGGATCGGTGTACCGACTACAGTCACGCAGACGTCGTACCAGACAACGTTTGCTCACAAGAAAAGGCCTGAAGGCTAAATTCTGAATTTACCAGGTATATACAGCGTCTGTGTTTCACACCTTTGCTCTTGCTACAAGCCCCGGTTTGTGATTGAAGGGATCAGATTGATCCTTTGGGGGAAGGTGAAGGGCACCGACTAGAACCGAGTTGAGGTGGTTCAGGCATCTCATTAGACACTGTCACACACGCCTCCCTTTGGGCTAGCGTCGAAGAAATGAACATGCTAGAATAATGTGGTTTTAACACTTCATATAGTTTAACACTTATGAGTCTTTTTTTTTTGTTTTGTTTTGTTTTGGAGTAAACTCGGGGGCGGTCCAAGACCCTTTGGTGCTCTAGGCAGGCTTTACCCCCCCCCCCAAAAAAAAAAAAAACCATAAAAAGATCTCATGTCTGGAAAAACTGCACATTTATTTAAACAAAGGTAACAAACATTGAAACAATATGTGCAAATTTCTTCCAAACAAAATAAAATAAACATTCTCTGTAATTAAGTAAAACAATAAATAAACTTTTTCACTTTTTTTTCAAGTAGTGCAACATCATTAAAATAACAAGAGCTGAGAAAAAAGTGCAGACTCTGAATATAAAATCAGAAAACTAATCATAAATAATAAAATATTGTGTCCAAAATAATATAATAAAAATGTGATCCATAGAACAAGTTAAATAATAAAAATATAACATACAAAATAAATTCAAAAATAAGGTGCAAATTTCCCTCGATTAATGATTTTTACTTTAAGTTTTACTTTGCATAATCACACTTCACACTTATATTTACAGTCTAATTTTTCTGGCCCCCTCCACTGGGTGGCCCCCTTGGTAACCGCCTATATTGCCTGTAGGAAGGACCGCCACTGAGTAAACTGTCTTTCCTCTCTTTTTCTTGACTAAATACATTAAGGGCCAGATCGACTATGATCCCAATTTGCGCGTATTAATTTGGAACCGGATTGTAACCTTTAGTGGACCACATTTGGCCCCATGTTTGATGTCCCCCTGCTTTAGTAGATCCGGCCCATTCAGTATGTCTCGCTACACATGCGTGATTTGCCGAATTGTGTACAGGTGGTAAAACCGTGCTCCATGCCGGTTTTCAACAAGCCCTATGAGAGTTTACTTAGCCTTTAATTTTAAACAGATGGCTCATTGCAGTTTATCTCCAGTTGACCTCTAGTTTAGTGACTTAATATACATTTGAGTGCAATAAACTCAGGATGAGGCGTGAAACCAAGTGTGAAGCCAAGTTTGAGATTTTCTAGTTTCTCCATCCACGTGAGAAGGGATAACATGTCTTAAAAGTCTTATTCACATGTGACAGTAAGAAGGATCATAAGATTAATGGGGGGGTGTCGGATGCAGTCATTGCAGGTTTGAACGGTGGAAAGTGGGAGAGAAAGTGTAGGCCCCAGATTAAATTTTCTTTCTTTCTTTTCTTGCTGATGGTATTGGTTGACAAATGTTATACCCAAAGAATAATATCATTAACTCTTTCCCTCTTGGACGCCTACTAGGAACAACCCATATATATGTCACTAGTTCTACCCATGGAACATTTTGTTTTTCCCGGTGTGT
>JAPTGZ010000006.1:32186782-32199047 GCA_029814645.1 Fowleria isostigma | reverse complement strand
ATGAATGAATAACTGAATTATTCTCCCTACAGGCAACAAGATTAACTATATGATGTTGCACAGATAATATCAAAATGGGATTAATAATTGTTTCACCTTGGTTTGAGAAAGCTATAACTTAGGTTTGGGAAAGTTTGTAATCACATAAGACACATGTTTAACATGTTGACCATGATCATGTTAATAATAAACTTGTTGCAAAGTTTACAAATAGCAGTGTTTACTTTCAGTTTGCAATGGCAGCTTAAAGTCTGAAGATTCATTATTTTGCCGGGTTTGTCTTTGTTCAGACATAAATACTGTATGTTTAGAAATAATTGTTGGTATGTCTGTTTACACTGTGGTTTCCATGGAAATACAAAGGTGAAGTGAAATTTGACTTCTTGATATTGCTGGATCAAATATCCAGGGGTACCAAATGAATTCCCAGTCATTGTATGAGGTATGTAAATGTGTGTGAAAATTTTAACAGAACCCTACGCAATGGTTGGTGTCTCATTTCACATGGTGGCGCAAGAGGAAATATTAAGAGTTCTCCAGTGTTGGGAGGATTCTCTGGCGTGAACGTTGAAATAATGTGAAAACTTGTATGCCAGATGGAAACTATGCAGCATTTTATCCATTTTAACACTACATTTAACACAGACACACATGTTAGACAAATCACACGCCTCCCCTTTGTTTGTTTATTTGTATAATTATGAGCTCCTGACCAAAAGAGCAGCAGCAGGATATCTGGTGTAACACAATAGCAGGGCGCGTTCCCCGGGGAGCTCTGTCTGCACTGTACTGGAGCATCCAGCTTAGCATTATCGCTTTGTCAAGGGAATGTAGCACACGCACTGCAAAACTGCCTTGAGGCGAGTAGAGAATGCTGTATCATGGGGATTTTATTTGCACAGACAACTGGTTTTATTCCCACCCTCCGCACCTTGTGCACTGGCGAGTCCTTATTTAAGTCATGGTTTCACGCTGTTGAAGAATGAACCGTCTCAGGGGATCCCCTCCGCCTGTGTTGCCCTGCGTGGTTGATGTGAGCTGCGGTGATTGAATGATTTGTTCTGTTGAAGTCATTGTGAGGTGAATTATGTTGGACATGTAATGCCGTGAGGTCTCCGGGGGCTTGTGTGCATGTTCGTGTTTTTACCCTGGGTGAAGAATGTGCGCTTAGAGTATGGACGAAGTTAGGAGTGTGAAGTATGGCAGTCCGGCGAGAACAGGGCCAGAGAAAGCTCCAGTGAAAGCGCGCCCTTGCTGACAGATGAATTGCTCTAATTAGAAATCCATAACATCCTGCCACATGGCCGCCTTATCCCCAGCACACTTCCTGCTCTGGGCCAGGCTGACGACAGCCAGCCCCGCTCCTTCCGTCACTCCGAGCAAAAAAACGAATCGACAAACGAGTGTGGGTGTCTCCTCCAGCACATGCCCCAGGCGCAAGTCTTATCTGTCATACCACCCACCACCTACCCCCCCTCCCCGTTTTGGACCATAACAGAGCATATGTCAGAGTGTGTGTTGCATGCATGTGTGTGTGTGTCATCCTGGGCCTTTGTGTCTGGGGTCTCGCTCAGCTGGCTGGCTCTCTGTCTCTATCACTTCCTCTGTTTTTGCCACTCTCAATCACACTGCAGCTCTATCTGTCTGCCCCCACCACCACCACCCCCTTCATTCCTTCCTCCCATCTTCCCCTCCCAGGTGTCTGGATGGGCGGCATGAATTGAGCAAGTCCAGAGACTGGTGCTGGGAATACAGATGATAACAGAGGTTGAAAGCCTGGCTCATCTGCTTGGCGTGTTCCACCTCTGGTAGGAACTGCAGTGCCAGTGCCGTAGATATACAACAGACCACATTAAGCAAGACATAACAGAGATCCATGACCTATAATGAACATTATGCAAAGCTTAATGGCCCAGCCAAAGGCTCTGCATTGTCTCTGGATGGCTCTGGAATTAGTTTAACGGTTCTGTGACTACTAATCACTATGCTGATGAGAGGTCTCAGAGTGCAGTATTTCTCATAAGGTGGTAATGATGAGCTTTTAGAGGTATGCGTGAGAACAAATAAACAGCATAAAGGTGTCGTAATGAAGTGTCTCAGGTGTCAAATCTGCCAAAACAGTGGAGGGGAAATTTAGTAGTGTTTTAACACTCATTGAGGCATGGAAAATCATCCATTATCCTCCATCATGAATTGAAATATTGAATGCTTTATTGATGATCCAGGAAATTCTCCCTTACACAAAGCTTGACACATTGGGAATGAGTAACAAGTAGAGGCAGATCTAGAAGATTTAACATGAGGTGGCAAAGGAGCACCTAGAGGTCTTCCCTGAGTGGATAGTATGTGGGAATCCCCAAATATACATGCATATTCAACAAAACAATCCACAAAAATTATTCTTATAATATAGCATGCTCTGTATGATATACCAGTGTTCATTAAGGATTTGAATTCCCACTGATTCGATACGCATCTCAATACAATAGTGAAGCCCCCTGCCGATACAATGTAAAATGATTCATGATTAATGATTTAACACCGATTTGACTTTATACATTGGGATTCAGTATGATAGGATTCATGATATGATTTAAAACAATTCAACACAATACAAATAGTTTACAAGAACACATCTGGTTTCTAAACATCACAATTCTTTTGTCCTCTCTCTTATCAGTGAAGGATATATTTGATACCTGATTGTTTTCTGTAAGGCAAACCAAGGAAACCAAATTAGTACAAACATAGGACTGTTTTATTCCAAATAAACACTAAATCAGAAACAAAAAATGTTTTTGTTCATAACATTTGTTTTAATCCCATTCTCTACTGACAAAATAGGCCTACATTTATTTAGCCAATTTCTTTTTTGACCTCTTAATAAAAACAAACAAAATATGAAAAAAAACAACATATGGGTAATTCACAAACAGTTTTTTCTAAGGTCTTATTACTAGTCATGTTCTCTGTAAAATTATAATGTTTTACAAACACTTATAAAACTGAATTATTAAGCATTTCCCAACATCAAACAACAGCAGTGGAAACATCACCATACTACCAAACTTTTGACTAGCATATTCTCAGAGCTATGCTGAATTGTGCTACGCAGATTAGCTGGGTGGGTATCGTGGGTTACCTGCGGGTTACCTGTGGGTTGGGTCAAATAATTGTAAAAAAAAAAAAAAAAAAAACCCTGACCCATGAATCACTAAAGCCAAATATCTCCTTTTGACCTGTTGTCTCACTTCCCTTAATGTTTGCAGTTTACTAACTGCAGCTGTGCTACCCGGCTCAAAAAATAGTGATGTTGTGTTCAAGGCACCTCAAACACACAGGTGCAGAGTAGATAAACTATGTAATATTCAATGTAACCATGGGTTTTACCACTGCAGACACACTAAGAAAGATACATTGCACATTTAGCCAGCAGTTGTATTCAATGCACACTGAAGCTACAGGGGCAGTCGCATCGTAAACATCTATATCGGACCACCAAATCAAATCAGTGAATCTCTCCATCTCTAGTGTTCATACAAATAAAACTGGTTAAGATTATAAGTACAATAAAGAATAAATAACTATAATTATCTATAGGTAAAACAATTAAAAAGTAAACTCATAAATAGTGAAATGTAAAAATTACACGGTAAGGTCTGTTTTGCAAAAAATACAATAATTGCCTCTAAGATGTAGTGAAGCAGAGGAATAAAACAGTTTTTAAAAAACTTTTGTTCCGTTTATTATTCCTCTCAGTTCTCTCAGCCAGGTGACACAGTGCTGGTTTGCCCTTTGACCCCTGTAGATCTGCCATTGGCAACGATACCATGTCTGAACTGTTAAGGCCAGTTCTCACCAATACAATATGAAACAGCAGAAAATTGAAATGTAAAGTTTTTTTTTCACTAATATACATGTTGGATTTTCTGCACTGCCATGTTCTGCTTTTATGATACATAAAACACCATTGAAAAATACTTACTTTGTCAAGAAAAAATAGAGTCAAACACTAACATTAGTTCACTTTTGAACAAGCCGATCTGTGAGCTACATGTATGTCTATATCATAGTTGCTTCAAGGGGATTTTTTTTTAGTCATGGAACATTCTGGGGTTTCTTTTTAATCTCTAAGAGTGATATTGTTGTCTTTGTGGTGCTCAGGTAACGTTTGCTTCAGAAATGCTTAAATCAGTTCAGGCCAAAGGTTTCTCTAATATTGCACAGACATTTATGTGTTTTTTGTGATAGTGTATCATAAATGGTAGATATACTGTTGTAACAGGATTAGTGTAAAATGATTTATATTGGTCTGAACAATGGATATCCTCAGTCATATTATATATTTCTGCAGAAAACAAACCTCCTCTGAATATTTTCTTTGTAGGGATGTAGAAGCATTCATATCAACCCACACTTACTTTTATGGTGCCTTTTAAAGTAATTAATATTCTATATTGTGCTGTCAGTACAGTTGTTTTCCAGAGGACCAACACAATCGCCTTTAATTACAAAGAATAATGGTCTTTGAAAATGCTGCAAGAGTTAAAATGAAAGATTGTGATACCAAAAAAGGTAGATGTGAATACATTTTTCCAACCTTTATGCAAACATTCAATAAATTTGTTTCTTAATTATAGGAAAACACAGATAATATGAAACATTGTAAAACAGACACAATAATATAAACATTAACATAAATAAACATTAACATAAACCACTTGAACCCCTGCAACTAAAACAAAACACGAGTAAAATATCAAGTGCCCACAATGCAATGTGGCAAATATGTTACAGTATTGTTCTTTGACACCAATGTCACAGACATGCCCCCAGCACCATTTTAGTGGCTAGCAAACAACAAACACAGTTTATCAATAGAGAGGAGAGGTAAGGAAATATAATAATGGGGAGGAAGAAGGAAGAATGAATGGACACTGCATCAAGAGAAACTTAGCAAAGACAACAGGTTGCTAAGTTGGCCTCTGTAAATGGTAAAAGGTTGGTACTTATATAGCGCTTTTTTGCACATTAATGGCACCCAAAGCACTTTACAATACAAGCCTCACATTCACCATTCACGAACACATTCATACACCAGTGGGCGGCTGCTGCCATGCAAGGCGCTACAGGCCTCACTGGGAGCAATTTAGGGTTCAGTGTCTTGCCCAAGGACACGTCGACATATGGACAGTAGAAGGCGGGATTCGAACCGCCAACCTTCGATCATTAGACAACCTTGATTGCACTGCGCCACAGCCGCCACCTCTATAAACAACACTGATCCGTCGAACCCGAAAACAAAAAAATAGCTGTGAAGCCGACACACACTGCTGCCTCCAACATCTTCCATGGACATTATTAACTATCTGGTTTATGGCAGAAGTGCTGAAAGTTTTCAAGAGCTTAAAAATTACAAATGTGTTGAGGCTCATGGACGCTCGTCCAATGGATGGGTGAAGGATCTTAACTCATTTCAACCGGGGAATTGTGCACACACAGTCATCACAGCAAAGCTAAAAAAAACACTGGTATCATTGTGTGACTGCTTTGCACATTTTTTTTTTTTTTTTTAATGTTTCAGTTACTTTAGAGATAGTGGGGGAACCATTATTTTGGGAGTCGTTAGTAAGTTTGGGTACCCCTGCGATAGCAAATGCAGCGTTCATGTTTTTAACTTCATTTCCCATCATGCATCGTGACAGTACGCCTTCATTTCCTGTAATATAGCAGGGTACTGCACATATTGTACACCAAAATGATTCATATCTCTGAAAATAGTGGTCCTTTAATCTCGATAAGATAGTCAAGTGGAGACGGGACTGTTCTTCAACTGTAGGTACCAAACTGGTCAGGTAAAACCATCTACATTTGTCAGAATTGTGCCGACATGCACACACACACACACACACACACACACAGACGCCCTGAGCCCCTTCAACCATTAGGACAACCCACAGCCTCTTGTCTGATAGTCAACAGTTTGCAAGACTGAGGTGGAGATGCAGAAGAAACCCACATACTACTGACAGGTTTGTTAATATGCACAAATATTGCCAACAACAACCTTTTCAGGAAGGTGGTTGAAGGAATGAAAGTGAGAGAGGCTGTGTTCGCACGCATGAACAAGTCTGAAAACAGCAGAAAAAACTGAAAAAGAAAATTCTAATTTGATGCAAGGAAGTTAAATGTTAAATGACACATCAGCCACTCCACTTCTGACATGATAAACATGTTGGGGCACAGACACAGGGAAAGTGAATATGTAAATGTGACTGAAGTGACTATGAGCTGAGAAATGGATGCAAATGTATGTTACATAAAGCGAAAAAAAAAAGGAAGTTAAAAGAAGATGTATTTATTTTAAAGGGGTTCAACTATAGAATAATGCTAATTTAAAACTTAAGCAATGTACTTTCTTTGTTATGTTCAAGAGAATGAGAGTTATGGCTGTAACTGGAAAAAGTTATATGTATGTATGTATATACATCAATTTTTTTTTCTTTCTGCTTGACACCATGTATTGCATAGCTTAAGACCATTTAGTTTATTAGTTTATTTAGAGATTATTTATTCTATGTACAAGACTGATTACATATACAGGTACAATATTCAATATTGTTCATATGCATCTCAGTATATGTACACAGATATACATGGAAAGTTTGCTGTAAACACCATATACACAGAAATTTACATGAGCAAGTATGCAAAGAAAAATATACATAAAGAATATGCATATAGAAATATACATAGAGAATATGCATATAGAATTATACATAAAGAAATATATGTGAAGAATATGCATATAGAAATATACATGGAGAATATGCATATAGGATTATACATAAAGAAATATACGTGAAGAATATGCATATAGAAATACACATAGAAAAGTATACATGAAAAAGATACATATAGAATTGTAAGAAGAAAAATATACATGAAGATATGCATATAGAATTATACATAGAGAAATATACGTGGAGAATATGCATATGGAATTATACATAAAATGAAATTATACATAACATGAAATATACATGAGAATATGTATATAGAATTATAAGTAGAGAATATACATAAAGAATATGCATATAGAATTATACATAGACAAATATACATGGAAAATATGCATATAGAATTATAAGTAGATAATATACATGGAAAATATGCATGTAGAATTATACATAGAGAAATATACAGCGAGAATATGCATATAGGAATATACAGAAGACGTAAAGTGGGCAGGCATTAATAAGTTCTGCTTCTACCTGAGCTTTTTTTCAGTCAAATTGTATTGTTTCTCTCTTCTGCTGTTTCAAAATGCATCTATGACTGACGGTATGACTATGATTATAATGTTGGGATATTCACGGCTGCATTTCAGCTGGAATATTAGTCAACTATCCATTTCAATTATCCATGTAAACAGATTTTGTGCATAGTAAGCATTGTCTTTGTTTTCAGGCTCATCAAACTGCTCGGTGACCTCTTGCACCTTTGTCATCTTAGAGGGAGAGAAAAAAACTCAGAGCAGTTCGAAAACTTTCCAAAGGATGGAAGTAATCACCGAGAGTGGTATTGTATTTGTTGGCATTTATCATGCCCTCCGAGGGGAAGATTAGACTGAAACCAGAGCAGGAAAATTCACCCCACCTGCTTTCAATATACCTTTTATCCTTCATTTTACACTGGCACTTGCCTTATTGCAGTGTACAGCCACCATGTAATGGGTAGATTTGAAGTCATGACACAAAAATACTGGAGCTAAGCATCTTTTACAGGATCATTGCATGTTTGTATTCGTCGAACTGATGGAATTTCAACGTCCACACACACTCACACTAATGTAAAATACAGCAGCGGCAGACGTGCACATCCACCGAGATGTTCACGATCTGCGGTCGAACACACATATAACGCCGCAGTGTACAATTCACTGTGGTCTGAGGAGACTGGACCACTACCATTGTTTTTATCCCTTTTGTCTTTTCACTGACCCCGCTTACACACCCTTGCACTCAAAAACACATTGTCACACACATGCAAACTTACGCGCAAACACCCATCGTGATGCATGCGCCCACACATACATGTACTTCTGGCTTCATGTTTAAAGTATGCAGTTTGTGTGTGTGTCGAATGAGTGCTTGAAGGAAGGGGGGGGGAGAGACAGGCAACGGAGAAGGGAAAAGTGGGACAAGAGAGAGTCAAAGAAAGAAGGAGAGAGTTGAGCCACAGAACAACGCTGCTGCGAGCAGCTGTGGCACTCCCAGATTTCCCCCTGATTGCTTTCAGCTGGTACTTGAACCCTGGGCCTTTTGGGTTTTGGAGGCCAGCCCAGACCCCACAATCCCCCCAGCGCCCCATCCAGCTGCCTGACCCCTCCCTGACCCCACGCCGAGGATAGGAAAATACGAGCTGTGCCAAGCCAGAGAGACTCTTTTATTTTGCCTGCTGGCATGCTGCCGGTGACCAGGGCTTACATAATGGGAAACATAGCAGGACCCAAGAGAAAGCAGCCCCTGCCCCCCTTTCTCTTTTTCCTTACCAATCGATCCTCCCTTTTTCTCCCCATCTCCTTTCTCCTTTTCTTCGTTTCTTTTCCCACTCCGCTCCCTTCTCACCCCCACTTGCTCCATCCTCTTCCTTCCCCTGTGCACTCTTGCCTCCCCTCCTGTTTGTGATATATCTTTCTGGGCCCACTCGCCTGGGCACATTTATTACAGACAGCCTCGACACAATCCTGAAGCCGAGCCACCAGCAACACAACAGCACGGCGCACACACACGGCAACACACAAGCACCCACACGTGTGCATGTGTTTGGAGGCTTGTGTTTTGTTGGAGAACTTTAATGGGCAAGTGAGCGTGTAGTAAAGAAAAGTTGCATCTGGTTAAAGATGTAGAGCAGCAATATTATTATATATAATGGTCATTTTATGTTTTTACCACTTGTTTTACGTCTTCAGTGCGGCGATGTGATGTCTTGAAGGTTCTGCTTTGTTTTATTTGTCCTCATAAAGACTCTCCAAATTCTGAATCATGAGTCAGTTGGAAAAAAACCCTCAGTGTCTTCACCGTGTGTCAGTGTGTTTCCAATTCAAAGCCAAACTGCTTTACTTTGTGAAGAGCATATAAAACGCACAGGCTCATGGTTGGGTAAATATTGATGTTTACCATTCATCCTGTCACTTTAGTTTTAGCTAGCGTACTTTGGGATCTTTATCCTTTCATTGGGTTTTTATTTTATGACCCTTCATTCAAGAATTCATTTGGAAATGCTAAATAATCTATTAGTGTTTTTTTCCTTTTCTGTCTGAACTAAAAATGGAAGAGCAGGGAAACTTGTCAAACCCCTGAACTGCCAAATAACCTTTCCACTCATCAGTCTCTCAATGTGATAAAGTCCACTGGGAGCCAATTTGGAGGTGACCATAAACCAATTAGTTGTATAGTGTTTTTTTAGGATGACATCACCAGACCACAGTGTTTCAGTTTATTGAGGTCTAGACCGACTCACCACAGCTGAATGAGACACCACAGAAATAGGTGGCCCGTGTGTTGGCTTTGTAAAAGCTCATAACAAGAGTGTAGGGACTATTAGCTCTATTTTAGGCAGTGTTTGATTGGGAACCATTACAGCACAAACGGCAGAAACAATGCAATGGCCAATGCACATGAGGGAAGCAGGCACTTTCACTTAAAGGATAATTCTGGTTTATTACACTTTGAACGTACCACCAAAGTAATTGCTAGGATCACTGAACAGATGTCTAATGGGAAATATTCATTTCATTGCACTTCATTCATTCAGCCTGATGGGTTCATTCTGTTTCTTTGAGTCTACATGAAAGCTGGGTAGCAAGAGGCTGTTTTTACATTAATGACAGAATTATTGTGCTTATATTCATATGGTTCGTCAGCATCAAACAACAAACAGCCACATCTGAGATTTGTATCTGAATGATTCTAGATCACAGGAAGTAGACTCTGGGAATAAACCTGCCATTGAGTGACGATTACAGTTTTCCTTCCCTTTAGCTGTCTGCATAGTGCTGTTTCCCAGTGATGTTGGTCTCGAAACCAGTCTTTTGTGGTCTTGGTCAGACTCAGCTCATTTGGTCTTGGTCTTGTCTTGGTCTCGAACATAATGGTCTTAATAGAATAGAATAGAATAGAATAGAATAGAATAGAATAGAATAGAATAGAATAGAATAGAATAGAATAGAATAGAATAATTTTTGTCAGTAGTTTGTCACATACACAATGTACTGTACACACACTGAAACTCTTTCTCTGCTTTAAACCAATCACTAGACCATGCTTCACACAGACTGCATGCTAGGAGCAGTGGGCTAGCCATATCAGGTGCCTGGGGAACAAATGGGGGGGGTGAGTGCCTTGCTCAAGGGCACATCAGCCAACAACTCTCTGCCAGTCCAGGGAACCGAGCCGATCTCGGTCTAGCCGGTCTTGACTTCAACACTACTGTTTCCAAGTCATAACATCAAACAACAAATGGTAATCAACTCCAATTAGATCAGTGTTTCTCAATGGGGACGATACCATCTCCCAGGGGGTGCTGAGGGGGTGCTGGGGCTCAAATGGGGGGCAGTAGTCAGTGTTAAGTGTCATTTATGCTCATTTTATGTATGTAAATAAGTACATCTGTTTCTAACATTGTCAAATGTCACTGCCTTCATACTTACATGCATTGGAATAAGTGTTTCTCAATCCATCCACCAGAGGGTGTTTACGGAGGATGATGATGATGTAAGGGGGCTGTAGAGTCGTCATAACAGTTCATAAAGATAAATAAAAATAAAATTTAAAAAAATTAATAAGATCAAAATGTGTTAAATAAGACAATGTATAGAGTGTAAAGAATATCATTTGATTATTAATAGAGTTTAATGGTATAGAATTCACTTTTGAAGTTAATATTGTGGTAAAGACTGTTAAAAATGCACCATAATTCATGTTTATGTAATTTTGAATGTGTAGGTAAAAAGGTGTGTTTGCCCTTTAAGACCACACATGTGTGAGATATTTTGTTTACTTTTTTTTTTGTCTGTGCTCAGAAGCTACGGAAGCAAATGGTTTTCTTACCTGCCTCTTGGTTATTAGCAGTTAGTGAAAAAAAGTGTATTAGTCAGCTATATTTCTTAGAATCAAATGGATTACAACCTGGAACTGACAATAAAGCAGAGTTTTGGGGTTTTTTTTATATTTTTTTCTTTATCGTAGAAACGTCTCTGGAGTGGACTTTTTTGATCCATGTAGCTGGGCTAGCTACACTGTAAAATCCAATAGCTGCCCTGACTTAGATCCAATAATTAACTTTACTAGGTTATCAACAATATGAACTTATAACTAGTATTTATAAAGTAGCAGTTACTTGCATAGTAACAAATGCTTACTTAGTGTTTTGAGTGAAGATCACTTTATTTAGAGTTAAGCTCACTCAATAATAAGTAGCCAACACGGTCTCATTCCTACAGCACATTCAAAGATGAAGAAGAAGTGAGCATGTGCGGTAGAAGCGGTGTCATCAGGTTATTCCCTAACCCTAACCTAAACACATAGAATGTAATCCCTCTTCCAGGTGACATACTTACACCAAAATGACCCCAAAAATAAAAGTCCTACATTGACTCATGATGTTTCAAAATGGCCACTTCATGAACAGGGGTTCTGTCTGGTTACTCCTTTAGCCACATTGGTGGATACGATTAAAAACACCTGTGGTGTCTGATTGGTCTGGAAACTTAAAATAAGGTACCATGACAGAAAGGAAGGGTTGAGAATCTCTAAGGATCTAAGAACAGGGTCATAGTATATAATTAATTACTTCCTGGTGGTTTTGTGATGTATGGAACACAGGAAGAGTTGCCAGACTGGGGTGTCTGGAAGGGTCAGAGAGGCAGTGGAAACACAGCTGACCTCTGACCTTGCATTGCTCATAGGTACTGGGAAGGCAACTTTTAGTGGCTGGTCCCAAGTGTGTGATGCAAACCAAGCACAGAGTGAATTTCACATGCAATGATTGAGTAGATGAAAATAGTAATTATGAGTAATCTTTAATAAGTGGAGTACATCTAATGTAAGTAATCAAGTACACTCTACTTCAAGGGTTCTTAACCTTTTTGACCACAGGGCCCAATTTTCCCAGTACAAAGTCGTCCAGGGCCCATTCAAATATTAAGACTTTCATTTTAATTGATCTGAATCTTGATTTGATTTGTGTTCAATAACTACAT
>JAPTGZ010000006.1:32044982-32056525 GCA_029814645.1 Fowleria isostigma | reverse complement strand
CTGTCCTCCCTTCTCTCCGCCAAGGTGATTTTCCGTCTCAGAAGCGATGTATTTTAAGTAATGTCACATCTGTTTAGTAAAAAGTAACAAGCCTATTCTGAGAATGTAATTAGGATACAGTACAGATATTTATGTAAAAATTTAGGGTGTAAGAGTAAAAAGTTGCCGGAAAAAATACTCAAGTAAAGTACAGATACCTTTAAAGAGGTTTTTAATCTCAATGGGATATTTTTCCTGGTTAATTTTTTTTTTTTAAATACCTAAAAAAAAAAAAAATCTACTTACTGTATTTGTTGGTCTTTAAGTCACACTTTTTTTCATAGTTTGGCTGGTCTCATAGTTTGAACTCGTACTCTGGTGCGACTTGTACATGTTTTTTTTCTTCTTCATGATCCATTTTTTGACAGGTGTGACTTATACTCCAAAAAATACAGTAACAAAGTACTTATACTTTACTTATACTTACTTCCCACCTCTGAACAAATCTACCTACGGGTTTCAATAAAGTCACCTTGATCCTTTGAGTCAAACATAGACAAACACAAAATATTAAGATGGAAATGGTTTATTTCATACACACTACACTCTGCACAAGTGTCAACATGTATTTTTTAATATATATTTCGTCTCTCCACTACTCCATATCCAGCTCGTCCATGTCCACGGTGCACTCTCTCTTCATCCAGGGTAAAGACAAAGGCACGTAGGGGTCATAAGTCCAGCGAGGGTACACTCTCTTATACAAATTCATCAGAACAGTGTCCTGAGAACGCAGCTGACTATCAAATACACACTTCATATGACCGTGTGTTCCTGAAAAAAAAACAAAAAATGAACAAATTAAAAAAGCATTTATAGGAAATAATTCTCAAAATATTGACGTTCTGCTGATTGATTTAGTCTGTTCTCACCTAACGCCTCCTTAATGTGGCCTCTCCGTCCCCACTTGGTTCTCAGCTCCACTGGTTTGAACCACATGATGTCATCTGTCACAGGATGAATGAACAGTTACAGATGTTGTTGTTTTTTAAATATGTAAAAATTCACATGGACATACAAGGGCGTTTCTTCAACTAGGTGCACTTTTAAGCTTTTGTGAATCTGAATTTTAAAAAAAGTTAGTAAAAACTCCCCTTACATAGTCTCATAAGTTTAAAAAGTTTGTCTAGTTTAAAGATCTGTGTTTGGACAAACTTAGATTAGACAAACTGATAATTTTGTAAATTTTTTTTTCCTGCGTTGAACAAATGTCATTTCTACCACATCTCAATATACAACTGATATTCAATTGTATTCATATATAGTATTCATATACATTATATTCATAACTTATACCACTCTAGAATTGTCTGAGATCCTTTTTTGTTACTACTTTGACCAGTTTTTTCCATAATGTACAATAATCATACATTTATGAATGACATTTTACATAATCTACTCTTATCATTTATATCTCCTGCACCTTAAGTGTCATTTCCACCACCATATTTTGGCAGTATTTTGTGGAAAAAATGCAGACTAACTTAGCTGATTAGCTTTGAATTATCATTTCATACATGCAAAACACTTACTCAACAACAACAAATTTTAAGTTTTAAACACCTATAAAGGTACAACATGTTTGGAAATGACATTGAATACATGTATTAACTGATCAATATCTAACTTAATTTTTTCTTCAAAAGCTGTTGATGAAATTGAAAAGTTCCTCCATGTCCATCATGTGCTCTGATGTCACTATACGTTGCCATAGAAACCATCCATATACTTTCATATAATTTGTTTAAAGGGACAATCCAGCGCTGTGTTGGAAATGATGATGAAACAGTGTGACAGATATATTTTGGATTAAAAATAATATTGATGTCGGTCTCACATTAAACACAATAATGTATTTGAATTATTTTACTGATGCTTACATCAGATTCATCAATAGTTTTAAATAAATCATATTTTCAATCATTATTTTCATTGTTGAAGTTTAAAAGCCTGGGTGTGGACAAGGACAAAAGTGTGATTCAAACATTTCTAAAGATGTTAAAAAGGATGAATAAATCCTAATAAAAAAATGGAAAAAAAAAATTCAAGTGGTTTTAGTGGTAGTTTGACAAAAGAAAGTGGAATTCGTACAAAATGATTTGCATTTTTAGAAATACGATCAAAGAACATAAAAGTACACCTAGCTGAAGAAACACCAACAAATAAATCAAAGTTCTAGAACACGTCCTCACCCCTGTTAAAGAACATGTATCGGACCACCGCTGAACGTCTGTTAATTTTAAAGGGGTGTCCACTCAGGACGATCCTCTTCAACACGACGCGCTGAGGGTCACAGCTGAGCAGACTGCCTGTGGCCACCAGGTCCTGGATGCCTAGAAGCACAAAATCAGCGCGAGTGGATAATGAACTAATGGAATCAAACAGACGGGGGAATGCACGGTCAAAAGTTAAAGATCAAGACGGCCAGACAACTAATTGAATCTGCTCATTATCAAGGACAGATTGGGCTCTTTATCTCACCATCACTCCTTTGTTTGAACAGGAGGATTCCTGCGGGGGGGAAGGTGATGGGAGCGTACACCGACACCACGGTGGGGGCATCTGGCCGTAGGAAACGCTCCATCTTGTGTTTGTCAGCTGGAAATGAGACGACCGAGTTAAAAAATAATTCTAGGTATAATTCAGTTGAAAACAAGATTAGTGCTGGGCAGAAATTTAAATCCTTAATCATGATAAATCATATGGATTTCTGTGATTAATCTCAAATGTATGCGCAGCATTCAATAATTAATGCAAAAGTAACATATTTTACATTTTTATGTGTCATTTGGATAGTTGAACAAGAAATTCAAGAAAACATAGGGCGGTCTGATAATTTTTTCTATGACTGTACACTACCAGTCAAAAGTTTGGAAACACCATCTCATTTCAATGACATGAGATGGGCCGCAGATGTTCAACAAGAGCTCAGCATCACTGGGAAGTCCTTCACGACTGTTGGAAAACATTTCAGGTGATTACCTCATGAAGCTCATCCAAAGAATGGCAAGAATGTGCAAAGCAATATTCAAAGCAAAAGGTGGCTATTTTGAAGAATCTAAAATATAAAACATGTTTTGACTTATGTCACACATTTTTTTTAAACTACATAATTCCATGTGTGTTCATTCATAGTTTTGATGCCTTCAGTGAGAAACTACAAAATAAAATAAAGAAAAAACAGGTGTTTCCAAACTTCTGACTGGTAGCATATATGCTTTCATGCAGGGAAACAGTGTTGAAGTCTCTCTCTTGTCTGACTTTCGTGATGCCTCTAACATGAATATACAGTTTAATAATACTGGGTGACAGCAGGTGTTTGTTGTTGTCTTTTCACAGTGACGATGTTTCCCATGAGACACTAACGTCTTAATATCAAGTTCCTGTTTTGGCCGTCCTCTTGCAGAAGAACATCAAATTTGTTATTGAAAACAGGCTTCAACCATGCAATAATTACAGTAATGTCAAACCTGATTTCATTGACTTTGAACACATCTATATTAGATGGTAATTAGGGGTGTAACGGTGCACTCGTTTGTACTGAATCAATTCGGTACGGGGCCTTCAGTTCGGTTCGGACGTATAATGAACAAATACATGTGTCTTATGTGATGAACGCAAACACTCGGTAAAAAGGTTGGCGCTGCAGGATTTAGCAGCGGCAGATTCTGAGCATGAGACACAGAAGCCTGGTCAAATGGTCAAAGCATGTTAACTTTCATTGTCAGTTTGTTTGTAGCTTTGTGGTACAAGAGTCCACGGGTTCATTTATAGCAAAAAAGAATTTTATTTTTTAACTCAAGTTGGAGAAATCCAGTGGACTTGTCTCCGTTATGGTGTGAGGTCACGTTCACCTCAGGAAATACTGTGAGGCGTTCAAGAACACTCAGTAAATTACAGTGTTTGCCATAAATAAACAGTGAACATTCAAAAATACATAACATGTGGGATGTCTGTTAATGCACAAATGATTGAACTATGTTTTGTACAAATGTCCCACAGGTAGTTATGGAGCACACCCCTCTATAACCCCCTCCCCTTCATTGGTCTCCTTCATTGTACCGAAAACGTACCGAACCAAAATCTTTCTGTACTGTTACACCCCTAATGGTAGTAATATAATAATGGTAATAATGTTCCATCACACAGGCTTGGTTTGCATCATTATATTGTCACCAGCCTGCACAGTTTGCTTTGTTACCGACTGGTTCCATGTTTGTTTAATATTGCTCGTTTGATTATGTGATCAATGCGCATTTTCACCAAAAATAGATATAAATGCTAGATAGAAGTCAAAGTAAATTTTAAAAAGTAATGCAACCACTTCTAATTTTCAAATCTTTTGAAAATTAGATTTAAGACTGTAAAAAAATACATAATTGTGTCATCCTATGTTTGCAATTGTAGGTCCAGGCAACTATAAATACTATTTAAAAAAGTGAATCTGCAGCAGAGCAAAAAAGCATTTACACAAAATATGCCTTTCTTAAAACAGGAGCATTGTTTGGGGGGGTG
Source organism: Fowleria isostigma (assembly GCA_029814645.1). Taxonomy (NCBI): domain Eukaryota; kingdom Metazoa; phylum Chordata; class Actinopteri; order Kurtiformes; family Apogonidae; genus Fowleria; species Fowleria isostigma. The sequence goes on along the minus strand of JAPTGZ010000006.1, from coordinate 32,051,971 downwards.
TCTGTATGAGTGACAGGTGTTCTACCTGAGGTATGCTGGGAAAAGATGGGAGAGGCCCTAAACCTCCGAAATCCACAGTGGAAGATGAGCTCCTCTTTAGACTTGATGGGTTCTGTATTACTGGGGTGTCTCCTAACTAACACGTGCATTACTGACATCTGTGAAAAAAGACAAAACAAGGAGGTCAGAAAAGTTAAGATAATATTAGTTAGATTAATAAGTTAGGATAATATTATCCTGCCTGCATGGATTTAGTTCAAGAAAATGTGTATAAAAAGTAGAAACACAACTTTAATGTGTCAAAAGAGTTGTTCATACCTTCTGTTCATGAGGCAGGAGAGAAACCAGCACCAGCGGTCTTCCTGTCTGGACACTCTCCATCACAGAGGAAGGTACGTCGATGATATGTAGGGTGACGAACCAGCCCACCTGAAACAGAACGGGCAGGAGTGTCCATGAAGTCACCCACCGAAAATTTAACACAGAGTTCCTACAGGTTTCTAGAAGTTATATTTAAGACTTTTTAAGACTACTTTGAACAGAATTTAAAGCCTATTTCACACATATTTGGTGGTCATACTGGCAAAAATTTGTGACTCCTAGAATTTAGAAAAATTTACTTATTTACTTCAGTGCTTTGATTCCCACTGTTTAGAGTCATTTTTCACTGGGGACTGCAAAGTCAGCAATAATTGACCAATCAGCAGACTCCGCCCTTATACTGTCCTGATATCCTAAACCAGGGGTCTCAAACTCATTTAGTTCAGCCAAATTTGATCTGAAGCAGGCCAAACCAAAAAAATAATACCATAATCATATATGAATAATGACAACTCCAAACTTCCCTCTGTTATAGAGCAAAAAAAAAGTAAAATTATACCATGAAAATGTTTACATCTTCAAACTATCCTTTAAACCAATGTGAATAACATGAATTGAAATTGCTTAAGAAAACAAAGTTCAATTTCAGCAATATTAGATCTTAGTTTATCTTTTACAGATTACAGTGGATCTACAAATATAAAAAACATTTAATAGCAGGCAGAATATTGGTAAACTTCCACTTCAAATATTTCAAAATGTTAATATTTGTTCATGTTATTTGTGTTTTTTTGTGAAATGATAGTGTTTTTGTGTAAATACAGTAAAATGACAAAATTTGTGAGTATTTCTAGGTTATTATGGTCATATTTTACTGATCTGACCCACTTGGGATTAAATTGGTCTGTTTGTGGAACCTGAACTAAAGTGATTAATATCTTCAGTGTAATTTTTGCATTAAATTCCTCCTGTGGGCCGGACCGGACCCTTTGGCAGGCCGCATTTGGCCTCCGGGCAGCATGTTTGAGACCCCTGTCCTAAACGTTTGGAAGGAGGTGTTCTCTTCACCCATTCACAAAGACTTAAACTCAGCTACACAGGTGTCTGATGGATTCAGCACTGACCATACCCACTATTAATATCTGTCAACCACGTTACTTACAGCCAGTACTGTTTGTAGTCGCCACCAGTTAGCCTAGCATCCTTAGCTTGCCTAATATTTACTAGCATTGTCATTTGTACTCTGATGAGAAACTGGTCTCACGAAAACGCCGATGGTTGGGTATGCTACGCTGTTGGAACACCTGTAGCTTAAGCTAGAACTGGTGTATGGATAAGTATGCTATGCTGCTGGATCACCTTTAGCTTAGCTAAGCTACTGTAGCCTAGCTAGAACACCGGTCTGCTTTAGCTTGGATCAGAGTTCTGTCCCCATCCACTCTGAAGTTAATACTATGGATGTACTCTCAGTTGCATATTTCAGTCCCTTCTCCCTCGATCCTGATGAAAATATCAGTGCTATTCCTCCAAAAAGCATCACTGACACTTGAACATACAGCTAAACATTCCATGACAATCAGGTTTGACGGGAGTTTCAGAGAACGTGCAACAATAAATAAGAATGTGTCACATTTTCAATGTAAATCTATGGAGAGATTCCAGAGGCTTGTCAGTCATAGCAACCATAACCAAGGGGGCGGGCCTCACTAATCTATCAATTGGTTCCAAATTTCAGTATAAATTGTCAGGTTGGAACAGGTGGAACATGTAGACAAACGTTAACTACTTTGAATCTTGGACATTTAACAGACATATTTAAACACACCACAGCCAACAAGTTTATGGCAACAACTTAAGACCTACCATATGAAATTTAATACCTTTTAAAGAGTTTAAGGTATTTGAGGCAGATTTGTAAATTCAAGACTTTTAAGACTTTTTAAAACCCTGTTAACACTAATGTAATCACAGTCCTACACTTTTTTTACCATAGCTCCGTCGTCTTCAGCTGCAGCTTCTGTCAGGACACGGCGCCGAGTCCGTTCAAAGCTCTGGAACTGGAAGATACGCGAATAATTAAGAGGCAGGTTTTCCATGGGGTCCCAGGGAGACGAGCGGAAACTCTTCAAGCCCCTGTAGCGCTGAAACCTGGGAGAAGAGATTAAAAAAAAACATGATCAAAGTTCCACACCGTGTCAGTGATTTAATACCAATCCACAGCAGCAGAATTTATACCAAGTTTTTTATATTAGAATCTATGACGACAATGTGAAGCTTTGTGTTTATTTTATTAATCACAGGAAGTGGAGCTGACCTGATTTTAGCTGCCATTTCAAGGGGCGTGTCCACCTCATCAGGAAACATCTCGTTGGCTCGGGCCTCGCGGTAGCGCTTCAGGCCCTCCTCTTCTGCAGCCTCGTCCATGTGCTCATCGTAACGCTGGTCTGCTCCGGTCCGCTCTGTGCTGCACACCTCCTCTTCCTCCTCCTCTTCCTCATCTTCTCCTTCTGAGCCTGAACCAGCCTCCTGGGCAGAAAAGGATAAGGTCACAAAAGATCAGAGGGATGTCATTTTGGACTTGGGAAATTGATTTTTAAATCTAAATTTGGTCAAGTTAATCCAATTAAACAGAATTACATTTCAGGCAAATCAAAAATATCAGCTCAGTGTTTTATGATGAAGTCGTCTCCTTCGCCAGATTGTAATTTGTGTGACTTGATCAGATAGGGACGTTCTTGCAAATCATGTGGGAGTGTCCATCAGCTCAAAATTTCTGGAAACGAATAGTAAAACATCTCTCTAATGGACTTGGATTAGAGATTGACTTCTCTCCAAAATGTATGCTTTTAAATGATGATTCCGGGCAAAACTTTAAACACATGCAAAGGTTACTATGGCTATCTTCACGCACAGGAGCTAAAAGGAGGTTGGCGGTTAGATGGCAACCACTGCACTCACTGTCTGTGCATCGATGGATGTACTCTTTAACCCTTTAACTACCTCACCAAGAAAAACCTGATGAAAAGATTTTTTGTTTGCATTTCTTATTCCCTTGGGTGAGTAATTTATAGATTTTTCTTTACTATACTTACTAATGTCATCTCAGAAAGTGTCAAAAATTACTCACCAAGTTAATTCCTCCAAGATATTTATGATGTACGACCACAAAATGTTTAATACTTGCAGCAATAGATGAAAAGAAGTTTTGATTTTATAGCTAATAATAAATATATTTGCATTTATATATATATATATATATATACATATACATATGTATCTTTTGTCTCCTATTTGTAAGATTTTGTACATATGTTTAAGTGTAAATTTAAGCTTTACAAAACTCAGTTACATTTGTCCACTTATAAAAAATAAGAAATTCCTTGTATTAGACAGGGGTATGAATAATTTTGGGCTTAAATGTAGGGTGTGTACGTTTATATTTCTTGTCTGAGATGACAGACATAAGTTGATTTGCACCTGCTTTCCATTTAAAGTATAGTATACATATATACAGTGCTCAGGAGAAATGAGTACACCCCCTTTGAAAAATAACATTTTCAGCAATATTTCAATGAACATAAGTACAGTTTCAAATAGTTTGGACAGAACTGAGTTTTCGAGAACATTTTCTGAACTGAGAATATATGTTGGATCGTGTTACATAGAAAATGTTGATTCTCAAAGAAAACTAAAGGTTTTGAAACAAATCTGTTGGGGCGGACTCATTTATACTGAACACTGCATTATCTACTTGACCTAATTTTTTTTTTTTTTTTTATTACAGCGTGAGCATTTAATAAACCATGACCAAGAAAAAAAAAAAGTCATAAATATTCATACAATATAAACAAGACCAACCTAAAAACAGTACACAAACAGTGTTTACAGTGTGTGACTTCGATAAGGACCTGCCAGAGTTTCGTCTTTGTTAATCCTCGACCTGTAAACGTCCTCGGTCCGGGCCTTCCAAGTGTGTCAAGAAATGGCAGACTTCCACTCTTAAGTGAGTTTTTAGAAATCACAGCCAATATATAATTGTATGAGGAAATGAATCATCAAAGACAACACACAGTCCAGCGTTCCCTCTGGCAAATGACAGGAGGAGGCAGACACATGAGGGGAAAACACTCAGCATGGGGTTGATTCACAACCGTTCCAACATCCCCGCTGCAGTAATAATAATCATTATCATTTGAAGTACCACTTTCTCTATTGTTAACATCCCCTACATACGTATTCCTGTGTGCTTACATCAAACACGGCTTAATAACAATTACAGATCGCCGTGGCCCGTTGCATAAGGGTTTCCTAGACGTCTTTTCAAGCGCGCCTCGAAATAAATAAATAAATGGGCGACCCCTCCCTCCGTCCAGACGGGAAGTTGTGTTCATAGGACAGGAAGACAGGAGGCTTCTCTCGGGACTCGTGCTCCAAACACTATTGTTGCGGTCAGCAGCCTGGCACTACAGGCCAGAGACAGACACTGAGAAAACAAACACAGCCTCTCGGCTGCGAGGTGCACTGACTGGGGGTCACGTATGCTCCGGCGCCGGAAATACTGACACTCAAACGTCGTAGAAACACCGAATGAACTCATCATACTGCACAAGATTACACCACGTCACTGGAGACCCACTGTTTCTATGGCAACAAGCAGAGGCTAAATAGGTGTGTTGGATTTAAGTACTTGATAAACTGACTGACCACAGTGAACAATGTTTGTGATTCCCAGCATTTGTCTCCATTTTATAATATACATATATACATATAAATATATATATATATATCTATACATACATATACATACACATTTTTATTTATTTTTTTTAGTGTTAGACAAACATTGTGACAGGGGTAACAAAAAAATATAAGCCACTGAAAATAAAATCCATCTCTGTTTAAAATGTTCACCACCACAACTAAAACTTGGTTAAAGAAAAACCAAAACTGTACGTATTTGTAAATTGTGTGTATAATGCATAGGTGAGTGAATGACAGAATTATGTTTTATATTATGTAAATGCACTGCAGTAATTATGGACAATTTAATTGTGTTTTTTATATAGAATAGCAGTTTTGTTTTGGTCTTCTTTTTTTCATTATTACATATTGTGATGTACTGTATTGTATTGTAATATACTATAATGTAATGTAGTGCTGTAGAAAAGCCCAACCAGGAACAGGAGTTGGAAATTAGCTAGCTAAATTGACTAGCTATGAACTCTATATACTGTATTTTTTGGATACAGTGGTCCCTCGTTTATCGCGGGGGTTACATTCTAAAAATAACCTGCAATAAGCGAAATCTGCAAAGTACAGTCAGCTTTATTTTTTACAATTATTCTATATGTTTTGAGGTTGTAAAACCCCTCACCACACACTTTATACACTTTCTCAGACAGACATTAACATTTTCTCACATTTTTCTCTTGTTTAAACACTCTCAAAGTTCAAATCTTTGTAGATTTTTAAAAAATAAGTCCATAATTATAGAATAAACCCAAAGATCAAAACCTGTTTTCAGGTCCAAACATCTGTTTGATAAATAAAAACGTAAACGTTTTCCTATAAATAACTATGATAGCTTTTAGAAATAAACTCAGTTTTAATGATCAACCTTCGAGGTTGGACACATTAAATTATGAATGGTGACTCATGCGTATTTCACAGTTACTCAGACTGTGCGTCTTCATCCTGTCTCCGCTGTAGTGTCTTACCATGGTCTTGTTGGGGACAGTTACAACCCTTTTCACATCCTTGTTCAAATGTATCGCTGCTGTCGTCCTTATGTTATTTTCCTCCTTCTTTATGTAACGAACCAAAGATTCTTTTATTCCGTAATGGTGCCTACAGCCACCAAACTTCTCCCTTCCTTCAGTCTGTCCAGGTCCGTTTCATAAAACAGGCTCAAACTCTGACTCTATTAACCCTCAATTTCCCTCATTTCAGGGTAAATGTCAGTTTTTTGTATAATATCAGAGATGCAGACACTTGAGTAACTGTATGAGGGCAGTCATAAAGTGTGTCTCATTAATCATTCATCTGTAATATTATTGTGATTCAAATGACTACATTTAAACTACACACTGACCCAATGTCCTCCCTTACCATCTCCCTCTCTTTTGCAGCGGCTTCATGTTGCGCTGTTTTCTAAAAACATGTTCAAATTCGCCGTACGAGTGCATTCAAATTTCCAGTTCTAGCGGTGAAAAACGCAGCCCTCCGCTTCCCCATTGCCATGGTGACTCGTCGACTTGGAGCTCCATTGAAGCGGTTCTACCTCAGTGCTGCTTCGTGAAACGGACCCCTGGAGAAACGGCACGGAGGACTTTGATTGACAATCAGGACGCAGAACAATGCGCATTCATACATTGTAAGAAAAAAAAAAAAAAAGCAAAATCCACGCAACAGCGAGACCGCGAAAAGTGAACCACAATATAGTGAGGGACCACTGTATAGGTCACACTGGAGTATAAGTCGCACCTGTCCAAAAACGGATTATGAAGAAAAAAACATAAGTTTTTGGGCAGCACGGTGGTGTAGTGGTTAGAGCTCACGCCTCACAGCAAGAAGGTCCCTGGTTCAATCCCCGCACCATGCACGGGGGCACCTTTCTGTGTGGAGTTTGCATGTTCTCCCCGTGTCTGCGTGGGTTTTCTCCGGGTACT
>JAPTGZ010000006.1:32001791-32013784 GCA_029814645.1 Fowleria isostigma | reverse complement strand
ATTGACGCACAGGTAGAGAAGAAGCGGAGTGACTGTTCAGCCAATCAGAATGCAGAACACAATGCACGATGCAAATCTGTGAAGTAGCGAAACCGCGAAAAGTAAACCGCGTTATAGCGAGGGATCACTGTATATGTCAAACCAGTCTAGTGGTTGATTAAAATAAAAACACATTGCTTGTAATTCAGGTTGTGTTCTCATCAAACCATAGAGGACATAAATGTTTTAATGTTATCACATCTCGTGGATGCCATTAGAAAGACTGTAGAATATTAACACTGAATGTTATATTCGTGTTTCAAGAGAATGCAAGATTTTTAAATATTCTTCCTGTATGTCAGGGGTCTCAAACTCATTTTAGTTCAGGGGCCACATTCAGCCCAGTATGATCTGAAGTGGGCTGAACCAGTAAAATAACAACTGCATAACTGAATGAATAACAAGTGAAGACGTAAAATGGCATTGTAACATTATTTTTATCTGCAAACTATCCTTTAAAAATGTGAATAACATGACTAACCTGAAATCTCTTAAGGAAAAATAGTGCAATTTTAACAGTATTGTCTCGGTTTGTCATTTACACATGTTCATTACAACTTACAGAGCACAGTGGATCTACAAATCACAAAATATTTAATAACAGGCAGAATATTGGTAAAAATGCACTTATTTTCTTAAGACCTTTCAGGTTATTCTCATTTTTTGTTAAAGGATATTTTATAAATGTCAACATCTTCATGTAATTTTATTTTTCTACACTAAAACAAATAGAAAAATGTGTGGCATTTTTTATATGTAATTATATAGTATTTTACTGCTCTGACCCACTTAAGATCATATCGGTCCATACATCCTTGATTGTTAGTATCTTCAGTGTCATGTTTGCATTTCAAAATTCATCCCATGGGCCAGATTTGGCTAATGGATCACATGTTTGGGATCCCTGCTGTAGGTAGTGTTGAACCTTATGGTGAGCAATGCAGTTACATCTGGTTGGACACAGTCTTTAGTTTCTACAAATAAACTGATATTGACATTTTTCCCGTTTTAATACTGTTTTTTTCAACAATATTGTGTCTTGGCGTTTTTGTCTCCTTTTGTACGTAATTAGGAGCTCAACAAGCGTCAAACCCAGAAGGACTTGGAACATGCCATGCTGCTCCGCCACCACGAGTCCATGCAAGAGCTGGAGTTCCGCCAGCTCAACACCATCCAAAAAACCAGGGCTGAACTCATCCGCCTGCAGCATCAGACAGAACTCACTAATCAGCAGGAGTACAACAAGAGGAGGGAGAGGGAGCTGCGCCGCAAGCACGTTATGGAGGTTCGCCAGCAACCCAAGAGCCTCAAGGTGAGAAGGCATCTGATGACATTTACACTGAACTGTTATATATACTTACAGTTTATGTAATTCTACTGATAATAGAATGATTTGACCTTTTGGTCTAAGGGCTGGTGAGACTGACCTCATCAAATCACATTATATGTCACACCAGATCACATTTTTGTCCTTCCTTGTGTTATTCACCACTATTTGATTGCATGTCAATTTATGCCATGGTGTCCAGTTCACATAACCCTCATCTTAACCCTCAGTGGGTGGGATTTGCCACGTCGTGAAAATACACATGGAAAACTTATAACACGTACAGATAACAGGCCAATTAAAAGTGGTGTGTATATTTATGCGATTTCATGATATCACGTTAGACTGGTACTTGAAAATATGCCAAGAAAACGTACTGTACATTTTAAAGAATTCAAGGTGTGATTAAACATAGTTTTGTGTGTGTGTGTGTGTGTGTGTGTGTGTGTGTGTTTGTTTTTAAATTTAGGAAAACTTGTCCAAACATACAAACACTTGTAAGCATAAACCATCTGATCTGATCTATTCTCATGTTTGATTTTCAATCTACAATTGTTTGGTTTGAGCTAGAAACACTGATGGGGATACATTGTGGACAAAAGTAGATTATGCAACTTTAATTTTAAGGTTACTAACACAGTCATGGAAAAAACTATCGAACCACCCTATGTTTTCTTCAATTTCTTGTTCATTATAATTCCTGGTACAACTAAAGTTACAATTATAACAACAAAAATATCTGATAGTAGTTTAATTTCAGAGCTGATATCTATCCATTTTTTATGGTTTTATAGATAATAACCAAAATCACATCAGTTCTTACATCAATATCTATAACATTGTACTGACAAAAACAGTGCTTTTAGACATTCCATGTTTTCTGTCTGTTTTAGTCACATGATACACACAGGAGTTAGGACTTGATTGCATAACCATTGTCTCTGATGACTTTGGATGGACTAATAATTTTTTTCCACGACTGTATTTTAATATTTCTTTATATTTCTTCTCATGACAGTCCAAAGAGCTACAGATCAAGAAGCAGTTCCAGGACACCTGTAAGATCCAGACCAGGCAGTACAAGGCGCTGAGGAACCATCTACTGGAGACCACACCAAAGTCAGAGCACAAGGCCGTCCTGAAGCGTCTGAAGCAGGAGCAGCACCGCAAACTCGCCATACTGGCAGAGCAGTATGACCACTCCATCAACGAGATGCTCTCCACTCAGGCGGTAAGTCTGGCAACGCTGTAAATGTTGAATACAGGAAGTTTGTTTATTTATTTCAAATATAACATTAAAACCAAACAACAAAAAGATTTATATAAAAAGAAAACATTCAAAAAGCAGCGGGATGAAGTTTAACTTCTGTACTCCCGCCCCTTACCCCATCGTTCTACCTATCCTATATTTCCACGTCATAAGTAATTCAAAAAATCCTACGCAGATGAACAGATTAAATTCAGACTAAGCACAAGACACAAAATTCTACATATTTTAGTAAATAATGTCAATGAATAAAGTAAAAAAAAAAGAAACCAAACAAAACACATGTAAGAAGAAAAAAATAAGAAAATACACCACTTGACCCTCATAGCCCCTCATTTCTATATTGTTTAAGACCATTTCTTTATATTTCCCCATGTGTTTCTATGTAATCCAAGGCAAAGGGGACTATTGTTTGCTCAACTGACTTATGACTTATACAAAAAACTTTGGCAAAAAGTGTAACCCAGAGTGTTAGAAATAAAACAAAACAGATTGTTATGAAAATGTGCAACCTGGTCTCAAAACATGTGCTATTATCTGGATTGACATTCCGATGAACTGATTTGGTAAAACTTTCAAAAATCCGGCCAGATTTGTCCGTCTGAAATGAACTGGGTCATTTTCAAGTGGCTACCATTTCCACACGATTGATCCTAAAATTATTCTGTCCATACAAAAAATGTCAAATGGCTCAAAACTTATCTATGTCATCTGTCGTAACAAAATTTTGTATGGTTTTTGCACACGAACGCGATCAAAAACTGCATTAGTTTTCAATGGGAACAACAAAAAAGTTGACTTTTTCTGACCACAACTCATTCACCATACTTTGACCTACAGACTTCATCTATATTTAAAAATGCAGGCATGTGTGTCCTCTCTCCAGGAATGTGTTTATTTATGTCATAAATAACGTGTACATAAAAGTACAATGTACAAAAACTGTAAGAAAAATAAATGCAGGGGGGTTTTTTTTATAGTATTTTTATTTGGAAGTACATGTAAATACAACAGTTTAACATCATTTTTCAAAATAGGTAAAGCACCTTCTGTTTTTGTTTTGGGTCTGGAAAACCTGTTCAAGAAAACCTGATCTTCTGTTGTCAGGGAATAAGAATTAAAAAAGTCCAAAGTTATGGCTGTAGAACAGTCTTGTCCTTAGTATCTTTTTTTTTTTCATAGTAAATTAGAAATTCATAAGATTTATTATAAAACAGTCATTTGAAACACAATTATCAGCTATGGTGTTTTGCCCAAAATGTGCATAATCGTATGAAACTCAGTTGTCTTTAGGAAAGCTATGATACAACTTAAATGTTGAACAGTTCACACAAAAAACTCTGAAAAAAACAAGAAAAAAAAAACCCTGCTGTTGTAAAATAAACATGAACAACAGTCAAAATTTAAACAAACACATTTTTTAAAAGTACCGGTGAAATCAGATAAAGTCTGCCCTCTTGGGGGTGATGAATATAATCCATTTGTTACAAATTAGGTAAAATTAGGGGTTTTTTGGGTTCTTATTTGGTAAGTCAGTTTTTCCATCCTAAATGTAGTTCTTTATAATCAGTCAGTCTTTGGTACTTTTTGTTGCTTTTACACCACACCTAGCCACAAGTCCACCAATCTGACAAGAGGCAAACACACGGGTTAGTTTATTATTTTAGTTTATTAGTTTGTTTTGAATTTATGCACTCCATATACAGTGATTACATATCCTTCAGGAAATATAGGAAAGTCTAGTTTGATAAATCAGTTTTAAAGTAGGACCTTATACAATTACAATTACATTTATCATCATGATGAGGTGTGTCCATTCTGGTCATGGTCACATATGGATGTGATATTTAAGATTTTAATCCTGACCCTTTGTCTGCTCTCAGCTCCGTCTGGATGAGACTCAGGAGGCTCAGTGCCAAGCCTTAAGAATGCAGCTACAGCAGGAGCTGGAGCTTCTCAACGCCTACCAGAGCAAGATCAAGATGCAGACGGATTCTCAGCATGACCGCGAGAGGAAGGACCTGGAGCAGAGGGTGTCACTACGAAGGGCTCTGCTGGAACAGAAGGTTCTTCTTTTTACATTATTCACACAATCATCTGCTTCTGTGGTTCTCAATTAGAATTTTAGGGTTATTTTGAATTCAGAGGACTGAGTGTGTGCACAGAAGTGTCTCTGTGATTCTAGTTTAATAGATGGGATTTCTGGAGTAACTTTGAATGGTCTAATAAAGTTCAAGCATGCGGTGGAAATTAGCCCTTGGTAAAAATGCATTTAATGAAATGTCTTTGTCTGGGTAATGAACACAAAAACAGATACATCTGAAAATACTTTTGGCTGAAACATTCTGTTGGTGTAGAACAGAGGTTCTCAATGTTTTTCTGTCGGGCCCCCCTCAACCCCCAACAACATTGTAACAGTGGCGCAATCATAACTTTTATTGAAAGAAATATCATAACAATACTTTTTGCTTTTCCTGGAATAATTTTTTGCGCAAATTAAAATTAACAGATTTTTGCTAGAATAATACAAACTCAACCAGACTGAACCATGAGACAATATTTATATGAATGAAAATAGAAAATGTACAATTATTTTACAGCTATGACAATTAAGCATATTTTAGTAACAAAGATGGACATTTTAATGATATCAGTGGTTCAATTAGCCTGTTTATGTTTCACATCTAGGAGCATTAAAATACACACTGTAAAAAATGTGCAAAAACAGAAACATGTCACATTTTTCTTTTCCAGTCCAATCCTTGTCCATTCTCCAAACCTAAACTCTTTGTCTAGTTTAGTGACAGATCACTATGGCTACAGATTGGTTTGTTGTACATCCCTAAAATGTGTTCAGGGTGCTCCAATGCTGAAATCTTAGTTCCACCTGATACATATTTTAACCTGAATAAAATAAAATAAAAATCAGCCAGGAGTGATCCCATGACCACCACCCCCCGGTAAGCCTTTGTGCTCCCATGGGGGCCTGCCCCACAGTTTGGACAAAACTGAGTTTTATACAGCATTTCCTTAAATCTCCTTATGACTTTCTTCTCCAATTTTTCATTAAATCTGTAAAATCCTAGTCATAACCTAAGTATCACAAATCCATAAGTCTGTCTGTGATTACGCACCTTAATCTCTTCCCTCACGGTGAACAACTTTGAAGTTTACTCCATCATAAACAAGTCTGTGTGTTTACAAACGCAAGTGGCAGATGACTCGGGCATATCCAGATGTTTGTCATGGCGCTGCATTGTGAGAAGTGTAGTTCTACATAGAGAGAACCCGCTGGGTTTCACTTGGCGGTGTTTTTTGTTGCTGCTACTGCGGTTGCATGAAGCTATGTTACCCACAGTGCAACACTGTGACAAATTTCCAGAAATGCCCGAGTAACCAACCAGGGGTCTGTTTCACAAAGCAGGTTTAGTGAAAACTCTGAGTCTGTTAACTCAAAGTTTCCCTCATTTCAGGATTAACAGAGTTTTCACTAAACCTGCTCTGACCCCAGCTCTGTAAACACATGGTTTTGTTTATGTTGGAGTAACTTCGAAGTTGTTCACCATGGGGGAAGAGATTAAGGTGCGCAATCACAGAAAGACTTTTGGATTTGTGATACTTAAGATATAACTCGGGTTTTACAGATTTGATGACAAATTAGTGACGAAAGTCATATGGAGCTTTAACTGAGAACATGATATGTTATATAGTGTCCCAAAGAAAATGTCAATTCTCAAGAAAACTGAAGGTTTTGAGACAAATCTGTTGGGGTGGACTCATTTATGCTGAGGACTATACATCCCTGTGCCTTTTTAAAGGATTAAAAGGGTTTTTTTCCTTCATGAATTTCTGCTGCCACTGGATTAGAAAAGTCAGCTCAATGTGCATTTAGATAACGCTTTCACTGTTTTTTCTCTTTCTAAAGATTGAGGAGGAGATGCTATCTTTGCGGAACGAACGCTTAGAGCGAATCCGGAGCCTGCTGGAGCGCCAAGCCCGCGAGGTCGAAGCGTTCGATTCGGAGAGCATGCGCCTGGGTTTCAGCAACATGGTGCTATCTAACATCTCCCCAGAGGCTCTCAGCAACAGCTTCCCCGGGGCTCCAGGAGGGTGGAGCCACCATCAGCAGCAGCACCCACCCGGGGGTTCTCAAGGACCGCACTGGGGCAGCGGTGGCTCAGGCACGGGGTCGAGCCACCAGGGCAGTCATCACCACTACCACTCCAGTCCGGGGGGCGCGCCTATGCAGCAGAGCTGGGGGCAGGGAGGCGGTGGGCCCCAACCATGGGGACACCCGTCGGCAGGATCCCTGGTCTCCCGCAGCAGCGGAGGCGTACAAAACAGCCCCCAGGCGATGGGGAGGACACCCTCAGGAGGACGCGGTGAGCCGGGCATGAGCAGGAGTACCAGCGTCACCTCTCAGATATCTAACGGGTCACATCTTTCCTACACATAGACCCCCTCCCCCTCCCGTTCAGTCTGAACGCGGAGACGCAGAATCCAATAAGTACAGCCGGACAGAGCGCCGGCCCACCTCTGCAGCTCTGTTTCTCTTTGCTCCGCCTCCCCGCCATTTCCCCGTGTACAGATGTGGATGTTTGATGAAATACATGTTGCTCAGGTCAAAAGGGCTGGAAGAGGCGCGGCCCCTTCTCACAGCAGTTTATCGGCACACGTAAAGATCCTTACATTTTTGTTACATAGGCAATTTGAGTATCCACACTTTATAGTCCCTTTTTTTATTTAAAGCTGTCTCCTAGGGATTTTAAAACTATGTTGCATAATAGTCACAGCCATTGCTCTCATTTTGCACATGAAACACTGTTAGCTTTGCCTTTGACATGTGTTTACTATGTCTGTAGAGATGTGGTTTCAAACAATCACCCATATTGTCGACGTTCCCCTTCCTCCTGATCCATACTCGGTGATACACTGGCTGATTCTGCGACAGCGGTTAAAGCACAGCAGACCTAACCTACAATGCGTAGCTGTTGTGATTCCAGCCTGCTGTAATGGTCATTGTGATAGATTTAATGCTTCCTTTTTTATTTTAGAAGTTTTATTTCAACTGGTTTCCCATCAAGGATTACTCTACAACACTACTACTGTGCCTTTTTAACTTTGATTATACACTTTAGTCTCAGATCTAAGTTTGACTTTAAACTTAATCGGCAGTTTGAGATCAGTGCCAGTGAATGTTTAGTCAGTTTTAGCATTTGTTATTTCTCACCAGAGGCTCCAGATATGTCTCAGATTTATTCTAGTCTGTTTGCCCGAGGTAGGGCTGCACGATTTTGGCCAAAAATAAAATCCAGCCCCTCCAACCACCACCAGACATTCATACACCAGTGTGAGTGACACTGGAGGCAAGTGGGGTGAAGTGTCTTACCCAAGGACACAACAGCACATGACTAAGACAGAGCAGGAATCGAACCGCCAACCCTTCAGTTATTGGACGACCTGCTCTAAATCCTGAGCCACAGCCGCCCCATTATGATAATTATAGCTAATTGCCAGACATGGACGGCTGTGCAGCCAGGGCTCATTTATGCTCGCTTTACAGACATAAATAGGTTAGTTGGTTTCTAACGTTGTCGTGTGTCACTGCCTTCATACCTCCGTGCGTACTGTAGGTTCAAATGAGCGTTTCTCAATTAATCCACCAGAGGGTGCTGCTCCTAATTATTAGACTAGCCAAATATCACAAAGATAAGTCAAGTTTTTAGAGGGTGAAGATGAAGAATAAAGACAACAATAACAAACATGGTGATAACAGGAGGTTTTACTAATGTGATAGTAATGTTAATATTCAGAAGGGTAATTATATAAATATGTCGCTAGTTTTTCACTAACTCACACAGTCACTGTTTGAAAGCTGCTATTTATGGAAATTATTCTGTTCACATCTCAACACTGCCCCCTTTGTTTCCTGGTACTGCTGCTCTGTTTCGTCCATCCAGGTACGCATCTGCAAGCTCCAGGAAAATGTACAGAATTACGCATGTAATGTGCGCAGGAGACGGACTGAATGCTCTGTCCGTGTGCGTCTAATTCTTTAATGTAGATGGACCCTTAAGGTCCGTGGTCATTACATGGAAATCTGTGAAAGACCGCTCTCACAGTTAGGAGGAAGAGCCTACAGTAGCCCAGAGGGTGGAGGTGCATGGTCCAGAGATACAAGAGAGATTAAATCAATTTGACGATTACCCCCATTTAAAAATTGTCAGAATTAAAAATTAGATTTTGGTTTAAATTTGATGAATCGTGCAGCCCTTGTGTGAAGTAATGTGGGTTTAAGTCATATACATTGTGAGAAATCCAAAATGACTCGTGCATATCAGTGACTATATCGTTGAGGTCTTTAGGATGGTGGTACTTAGAGGTCATTAGAGGTCAACTTAAACCCTTTCCTTTCTTAGAATGTTAATGTCACATGTAAAGACTCATTGCCTTCTGAAAAAAAATTCTAGTATGAATCTGATTTTTTTAGTGCCTTTTAAAACTGCTGCCTTTTTCGAAGCACTTTATACAGCTAAATATGTATAATGGTAAAATTGATTTTACTTTTTCTCTTTCCAAGTACATGGAGGATGTGTGTTTTTGTTGGTACATGTATAATTAACTTGAGTCTAGCTAACCTGTGCTGTGATTTTTTTTTTTTTAAAGGAGCATTTACCCAAGTGGAGAGAGCTTAATGTATGGGGACATACAGCTCACTGGTGAAAGTACTGTTCCTCTTGCTAATGCGTAGAAGACATGAGGATGTTGCTGGTATTTAAGATGATTTGGCTAAAGAATCCATTAAACCAACTAAAAGTGAGTTAGCGTAACAGAAGTCGTCAGTGCTAGCAGGTGTGTTAAGGTAATTGTCAACGACCATGACAGCAGGCTTGGCACTACTAACAACCTACATCACTCTTTAAAATATTGAGGCCCTGTTAAGCAACACTAAAATAATCTAAGGCTGTTTTCAGACCGGCCAGCCCGGTGTCAGAGCTGGTTTCCGCACCCATTACTATGGGAACCAAATTGCTTTTCCATAGGGGTGTAACAGTACACGTGTTTGTACCGAACTGTTTCGGTACGGGGCCTTCGGTTCAATACGGATGTGTACCGAATGAACACATGTAATATTTGATGATCACAAACACTCGGAGACACAGAGCGGTTGGATGTTCAAAGCATGTTAAGTTTCATTTTCTGTTTTCACTTTGTTGCAGCTTTGTGGCACAAGAGTCCACGGGTTCATTTATCGCAAAAAGGTTTTAATTTCAGTGGACCTGTTCCTCTACTCCCTCACCATGTCTCTGTTATGGTGTGAGGTCACGTTCACAACATGTTCACCACAGGGAATACTGTGAGGCATTCAAGAACACTCAGTAAATTACGTCATTTACCATAAACGAAGATTAAACATTGAAAAATACATAACATTTGGGGTGTATGTTAATGCACAAACGACTGAACAATATTTTGTAGAAGTATCCCACAGGTAGTTATGGAGGCCCCTACCTCCCATTGGTTACCTTCATTTTACCGAAAACATACCGAAAGTGAACCGAACCGAAGACCCCTGTTCTGAAAACTTACCGAACTGAATTTTTTCTGTACTGTTACACCCCTCTACTTTCCCATGCGTTTATACCTTTATGCGAACCCATGATGCATCATCAACAGAGAGCATGGATTTACCACCAAAAAAAAAAAAAAGAGGGAGATGGGGAGATGCCGTATTGCTACTGTTTTTTGTCCGTCGACACTTACCGTAAATGCAGTTGGACTGATGCATGATGGGAGAGGTTGTAGGAGGAAAAAAACGCATGTCTGCCAGTGAATGTACGAGCAGCGATAAAGACAACCCACAACTCCCCAAAGATGATTTTTTATTTAATGCAACACGGAACATGACGACAACTACTACAAATTGCACCCCCCCACCCCACCACCACCACCACCACTCAGATCCAGAGCCGCAGGATTGTTCTTTTGTTTTTTGATGCTGGCTCTTTATGAATGTTGTACTGCAAAGGTGGGAAATCCAGTTCCAGAAAGTAAAAGTCCTGACATGTATTAGTTCTATGTGTTCACTTAAGCCAGGTGATTCCACTAATTATCCAATCTACATGGATTAGGAGTCGTGCTCATCAAATTGGGTTGGTTCAGTGAATGGTTGGAGTACATGGCAGGATTTTTACTTTCCAGAGCTTGTATTTCCCCACCTCTGTTGATGTATTCCTATCACATTTGAGGACACAAAGTTCAAATTCAATATAAAAAAATCAAATATAAAATCAAATGTGACATAGAACCTTGACCAGGCAAAACCAATGGAGTACCGAGCCACTTGAGGTAAAAGTTAGATCAAGTGGCTTGGTACGCCATTGGTTTTGAGTGGTCAAAATTTTGCCAATGTCAAATTTTTTTATATATTGAACTTTTTTTTCTTTTACATCGAAGTTGAAACACATTGTATTTAAGAATATTTAATTTCATTTCCGTTTTTCTTTCATTTCCCACACTCACATAACTTGGTTTATTTTTACAATTACGATCCGGATTGACCTGCTGATGTCCACTTATGTCGTCACAGTTCACTTTGAAAAAAACAAGCTTTATCAGGAACCAAATTTCCTGTTCCGGAACGTTCTGGGTTTTCGGTGTGAACGCGTTGGACTGTTCAAGATTAGGTGCGGGAATCAGCACCAGCACGGTTCTCTGTCGGCCTGAAAACGTCTTCTATGGTGCTAGATAATGTATGTTACACCATCTGGTCAGAACCCCGAAACATGGGCGACTGAGTTTAAGCACATGTTCTCAAAATGATACTGTAGCAAAAAAAAAAAAAAAGTCAAATTAACTCTCAGCACACGATAAAGACAGCCAAATATAAATGATTAAATTTGGCAAAAAAAGTACTTAGTACTCTGATGCCTAAGTCGTTGCTTTGTTCATACCTGTTTTGCTTACTTGGCTTTTGGTTACCATGGTTACCTAACCGTTTTTTTTTCAACCTCTCAAACTCCAAACAGATCATTCAAAAAAAGGCCTTTTTAAGGATAACGATCCAGAGTTAATAAGGATGTATGCTCCCCTGAATCACAAAGCTGGAGTTATATGTTCATGTGTATATTTTATTAAAAACATTTAAAGACTAAACTCACATTTTAAGAAAATACTTTCTGAGACTAACTTTATTTAACTGGCAAACCACACTGATATTAACTTTTTTTTTTTTTTTTTTTACTCTGAGTGAAATTGTGTTGAATTGTCTGAAAATAGCTTTTTAAAAGATCTTTTGATTTTCTGTTTAAACGTCATTTATTGAACTCAGTGTTTCATCAACATCACGACTACAAATTG
>JAPTGZ010000006.1:31969330-31980046 GCA_029814645.1 Fowleria isostigma | reverse complement strand
TAGGTTATTATGGTCATATTTTACTGATCTGACCCACTTGGGATTAAATTGGTCTGTTTGTGGAACCTGAACTAAAGGGATTAATATTGTCAGTGTAATTTTTGCATTAATTGCTCCTGCGGGCCAGACTGGACCCTTTGGCGGGCCGCATTTGGCCCCAGGGCCGCATGTTTGAGACCCCTGATTTAGATAGAACCAGCTGTAGAAATATGGTAAATATATATGACTTGCCTCATATTCTTCCTCAAGGACAACAAGCTGCTGCTCCATGTCTATTTTCACTGAGGAGGAAAAAAAGTAATGGTTGGTCTTCAGCTTAAAGGTTCTGTGTCATTGGAATAGAATAGAATAGAATAGAATAGAATAGAATAGAATAGAATAGAATAGAATACTCTTTATTGTCATTATGCAGAATGTACAACAAGATTAGAGAGCTTCTCCTTTTCAGTGCAGACAGGGGACTATATATAAAATAATAAAAGATATATAAATGTAAGGTGACAAATATGTTCAAAATAAAGTCCTAAAGTCAGTGCAGCTAGATTTATATACAATATGAGATAAAGGGCAAAGTAGAGAAAATATATATTATTAAAAATGGTGTCCTACTGGTAAACAAAATGACATTAACCAGAGTTCATGCACAGTTTACATTAAATGTCACTCAGTACTTACTTAGTATGGCAGCATTGTTGGTCTCTTTTCGGAATCTGAACTTCTTCAGTTTATCTTTTAGACTTGCATCCACTTCACACACAACTAGAGAGCTGGACTACAAAAAGACAAAAAAAAAAAAAAGAGAAAAAAGATGTCAATGTCAGAAATATCAAAAAATCAGCTGATTAGTCTAGAGCCCAATATGAAAAACTATCTTGATCTGTTCAGATGCTGAGGTCGATCCACCTTGCATGGATGCATTAAAGATTAATAACACTACTCTGACATATTGAGGGCAGGAAATGTTTTTGCTGCACCAGGCAAGAACACGGTTTCCTGTGTGGCAGACAGAAGGGGCATGACGACTCAAGTCAGAATGGGTTAACATTTAAATACACACATATTTATACACACACTACATACACTTATGTATATATATATATATGTATATATATATATTTATATGTATATATTTGTGAACGGCACTTCATTAAATCCAGCAGACCCAAATATTTCAACCAATTGCGTCAGTTTCACCTACCATTCTCAAAGGATCCTTTTCAGTTGTCTTTCGACACTGCCTTCCGGAAACAGTTTGAGACAGGCTGACAAGCTACTTTCACACAAGTTCCTCCTCCAGATGAAAAGGGGCAGGCAGATGTGTTAAAATATGCATGTAGGCACATTATATTTTAAATCATTTATGCCAAAATAAATATCCCTACAATTAAAATTAAATAAAGATGTTGCTTTACTGTGTACCGGGACAACTCTGAAGTAAACGTCTGCAGTTAATGTCCATGACAGAGGAACATTGTGCGACTGGAGGGACAGGTTTATCTCATGGTAGACACATGACAGGACAGTAAACCTGGAATGACTGAAGGTTACTTCCTTGCTCAAGGACATGCCCCAGGAAACGCTGGGGTCAGATATATGTTGTTTACTACAGTGTGTAAATTAATTTTACAAACCACACAAACTGCTGTCATGCTGCTCTCTTCAGGTGGAAACCCTACAGACTTCAAGCATGCTGCAGCTCTGGCCACGCCCCAATGCCTTACATCATCATGGTGGGTTTTTCCAGTGACAGCTGATTGGATGTACCTGCATCAACCTGTTCTGTACCGTTCTGCTCAGGAGTATTAACTAGCTTTCTGATTTTAACCCATCAGGACCCAGTGTGATATTTGTGGCACTTCACAAATATTTTTTTCTCTATATTCAACTCTCCTTAAGTGGTTTATTGCCATTTATTGTAATATTATTTTCTGTATTGTGTTTTTTCAGTAAAAATCTGGAATTTTTCAACATTTAATGTACTAATTATGTAGATATTCATAAAAGTTTAGAGTAAAATTGAGGATAATTATGTCAAAAACAGAAAAAGAAAATTAAGAAAAAGTGACTTTTTCTGTAAAATATGTCATCAGCTTAATGTAAAACAAGCATTTCATCCACTGTCACTGATCCAATTCCATGGGTTTTACTGGTGAATCAATGTAGAAGATGACAGCGTTTCCACGGTAACTACGAACATCCAAATGGGTCATATCTGATAACCATGAAAAGATGGCAAACTGTAATTTACACCAATTATTTACATGTATTGTTAAGGTTAGTGTTTCAGAAGTTATTAAACATTTAGATCTGTAGATGGTTTTGGTTGTTGGTAGCTGTTTGGGTCTTCATGGGTTAAGGCAAATTTTTTTGGATAGCACCATTCATACGAAAGGCAATTTAAAGTGCTTTACAAAAGTATAGAATGACATAAAGCCAATGAAAATTGCATTAACCCAGAGAGACCCAGCACTGCTTCTGTGTCAGTTCCCGAATGAATTTTTCTCTATATTTAACCTTTCTGAAGAGATTTATCACCATTTATACATAGTCCTTTGTATTATGCATTTTTTCAGTGAACATCAGGTATTTTTCCATATTTAACTCTGTGATAATGTGGATGTTCAAAAAAAAAAACCCCACCACATTAAAGTTGAGATTTATTTGGTCATAAACAGGAAACTGAAAAACAGTTAATTTTTCAGCAAATCTCTCATAAACTGAACATAAACCCAGTGTGTCCATCCACTGTCATTGATCCAACTCCATGGGGTTTCACTGGTGAATCAATGTTGTAGATGACAGTGTTTCCATGGTAACTACAGAGCCTCTGAAAGCCCACATGGGTCATATCTAAAGACAATGAAAAGCTGAGTAACTGCAATTTCCACCTATTATTTACATGTATTAGTGGATCAACAGAGATTAAAAAGTTTATATCAGTACATGATTTGGGTAAATTGTGGATGTTTGGGTCTTTATGGGTTAAAATAGGTTAAATATAGAGACATTTTAATTTGGGAACTGACACAAAAGTAGTGCTGGGTCATTATGGGTTAAAATGAGCTTCGGTGTATTGGCATGTCTTTACTACCGCACTGTAAATAATATATAGATAAACATATTTAATAGACCAATCCCTGTACACATCCAGTTGACTATATTTCTTTTATACCATTTTTAACCCATTGTTGTCCTTATCTCCAGTTGAATGTTTGGTTTGTTGAATTAATTTATGTGTAAGTGTTGTGTCTATGTTGACACTGTATGTCTTATGGCTAAGGAAAACCGAGTCCAAATTCCTTGTGGTGTGTGTTCACATACTTGGCCAATAAATCTGATTCTGCTCAGTTTAACTGATGTCCATATGTTATGTAGCTGTTGTAGGCTAATAGACGAGTTGTTGTAAAAAATAAAATTAAAAATGCTCGACATCTATTTTGTCAAAATATATAGATATGAGGATGGTGGTTTTTGTAATAGCATATGATGGTTTTAATTTCCCCTCTTCTAAGTGGCAGGATGGGTGGAACAAAATAATACGTCTGTCAAGACGTATGACGTCGCGCCCACGTCTTACGTCAACTCAAAATCGAAGTAGATTTCTCCAGGCGTACACTCTTTATTTTCTGTATTGCAATAAACAGTTCTGTATATACATTCTTTAACATGGTGTATCTGAAACCGCGGGAGCTTGCTTTTATACTGGAAACCCCTTAAGGAATACCACGTATGGGATCGAAATCTACGCTTCTTTCAGCTAAGCTAACGTTATTGCATCTATTAGCAAAACTTGCTACCAGCAAAGCTAGCGCTAGCACTTAGCCATCCCTGCCCTACCGTCGAGCTAGCTAAGTATTAGCACTTTAGCCTAGCTCGCTAACCAGTGACAACTGACAAAGGTAAACAACAAACCTTTCGAGCCCGTTGGCTGTACATGTTTGCTCACTTAACTTTGTCTAGTTAATAACCCATAACATTTTATCAACTCGTACTGCGCTAGAATGTCTATATTTGTATCGCAAACGCTTTGTATAGAACGAAGAAAAGCGGCATACCAGCAGCAACAGCGTCAACGAAAAACAATACAAATCCCGAATCCCTCATCATTGACTAGGCCGATCGAGCTAACGCAGGCTAACCGCTACGTAATGCTATATGCTGCCGGTTTTAATGTTAAGTTGCCTTGTTTAAACGTCAGTAAACGCGGTGGAATAGTATATGCAACAGCCTGCTCACTAGACCATACAGCCAGTCACTTGGGGTTGTTCATAAAATTGTAGTTCATAATGTTACAGGTGCTACTCTTTGCAGTGCTGGCAGATTTAATAGTTTTGACATGTAGCGTGAGGCTAATGTATGTGACTCCCAATGATACCAGCGGCAGATAAACGGTGTATTACAGTGTTCTAAATACATCTGTGACAGCGTAGATTATTCGAATAGCGTAGCTTTATTTAGTCTTGGTGACCTGAACTGTATTTGGCACACCTATACTGTGAATGACTTGCGGCTTCATCATGATATGACTCAAGCAGTGGGCGAATTATTACTAAAGCAGAACCGGTAGTTTAGAAGTTGAAGTTTAAACTTTTAGTAAAGATTATTGTGAGGTCACAGTTCAGACTATAAAACATTCAGTGATTTTTACTCTGCATATTTTAGTTGTAATTGTTGGAGGTGTTCAAGACAGTCTATGTTATGTGTACTGTTGTAATTGCCATTCATATACAAAAACTTAAATCAGCTATTTTGATTACTAGCTATGGGAATGTTATAATTATTAATCAACACTTGTAAGTGAAGTAGTTTTTAGATACCTTTCTGTTTGTCAGTGACATTCCACCTGTAGCTTAAGGTCTGTAATTTGTATTTTTGAGGTATAAAACTGATGAAGAAATTGCCTTTTGTTTAAATAAGTACAGTTAGAATAGTTTAGTACGTGTGTGAAAGTTAAAGAATTCAGTCATCAAAGTGTGCTGTGTATATTCGTGTGTTAAATCATATTCTTGATATTCTCTTAAAAATCTGGTAGTCAAACAAAATTTTTGACAACTTACTGGGGTGATTGGAAATTTGCACAGGTGGTAGTTAGTAGGACTGCACAATATTGGCAAAACTTGTGATATGGGTGTATAGCATTGCGATAATATTGTGATTTTTCTTGTTTGTCTAAAGGAACATCAGTTTCATCTACTAAGAAAATATTTCTAAACAATGTTAAACTAAAACAATTGCTGACTCAATTATTTGTATTTTAAGACAAAATCCTGTACTACTACAATCAGTGGCACAATTCTGTGGTAGAACCTGGTGATGCTGAACCATAGACCTTCAGACACATAGCGAGTCAAATATTTGGTCATTTTATTCACATTTAATCATGTGTAAATGACATGGGTGTATTTCATAATAACTAAAGTGTCAGAGTACCGCCATGGAAAAGCTTTAATTAAACTATATTCCATTGATGCATGGTTTGGTAAATACAAATAAAATGTATAAATATAAGTGTTCAGGTTTTGGCCAGAGTTGTGCACTGAGAATATTCACATCTTTTCAGCGTTAACAACATGTAAACTTACATTCAAGCAGCAGCAGTAGCATTACTTTAGTTTATAAACCAGAAAAACTATTGTGTTCGAGTGGTAGAGAAAACCACTCTGGTACCACATGGCCTGTAAAACGGAAAGATAATGGGAAAAGAAAAAGAATTCTTGCACATCTTTGTGACATGAATATTGCACACTTTGTTATTGCGATTTCAATATATATATATATTTATATTTTGTTCAGCCCTAGTGTATATTTGTTAGCTGAATTATACATTCTTGATATTCCCTTAAAAATGTGGTCGTCAAACTCAAATCTGTTTGTAACTTACTGGGGTGATTAGAAATTTGCATGGGTGGTAGTTTGATCATTTCATTATTTCTCTGCACTTGACGTAATAATGAAACATATTTTCTCTTACTCTGTGTTTTCATTTAACAGGGCATGGATGATGTGATCTTGAATATGCCAGAGTGAAACAAACATTTACATTACTAGCGTCACTACCAACTACCACTGACTCATACCGTCAAAGTCAACTCAGAAGAAGAACTTGCTCCAAAAAAATCATCACGAATCCCTGTCTGCATTTTGTCCTGTACCTGAACCATGTGAGGGCCCCTCGGTCCTGTCTGAGGGGATCCCGGGACTGTTGCAGATACAACCCCGCTGTGCGGGGTTAGACAGATCCTGTCTGTGAGAGAACACAGTCTTTCCAAACCCCTCTACATCCACACTTTACCATTCTCCTCACCAAGGAGACACGCCATGATGTTCCGAGACCAGGTAGGTATCCTTACGGACTGGTTCAAGGGCTGGAATGAGTGTGAACAGACGGTGGCACTGTTGTCCCTCCTCAAGAGGGTCTCCCGCACCCAAGCTCGCTTCTTACACATCTGCCTTGAACACTGGCTGGCAGACTGCACAGAGATCCACATACTCGAAGCTGAGGCCAACAATGCAGGTAACTGACTTTTTTTTTTTACCCATTATCAATTAATAATAGTTCAGTGACATTTCATGTTATTTCTTTATTTTTATTGTTTATTTCAAGCTTGCGCACTCAATGTACAATACTTATTATACATATTTTTTTCATTACATGTACACAGATATACATAGAGAATTTGTTGTAAATACATTATAGAGAATTTTACACAAACAATATGCATAGAGAAATATTCAGAGACATTGATTGTAAACATTATGTGTAGACAATATACATAATACATGAATACATACAGTGTGTCACTACTGAAATACAACCCCATTAGCCAAAGAAGAGTGAGAAGAAGTAAAACTTATTTACTTCCACCCCCATTTCACTACTTATATTTGTATGGTTGCAATTAAGTCAAAGAAATTAGCTGTAAAGATGCTTTAGTACACTAAAATAACTTTAACACAATGTACAGGACACAAATATACCCAATCAAGAGAAATTAATACTAATTAAACACAACAGATTATAGGCAAAAGAAATGAGTGACCAGAAAAAATGTAAATATATCTAATACATAGTGTCAATAAAGTAATAAAAGTACATTATTTTTGTTAAATAATGAGTTTTTTTGAAAACTTCAACTTAATTCCCATCATATTATGACTTTATTCTTGTAGTGACAAGCGATTTTATTTTCTTATGTGGTCCTAATATGCCATCGTAAATAGCAAATGATGATTTTCTGGTAAAATTGTCTTTTAACTGTTTGTCCGCAGCTATTGTCAGCCAGTGGCACCAGGAGCCAAAGGAAAAAGTGGTGTCCTTGCTGCTCTCCCACCTGCCACTGCTGCAGCCACGCAACAGCGAGGCCAAATGCGAGTATATGAAGCTGCTGCAAAAGGTTCTAAGTCACACTATTGAGAGTAGTCTGTTTGTGGAGGAGAGTAGACAGTTGTTGTCCTATGCGCTCATCCACCCTGCCACCACGCTGGATGACCGCACCTCCCTGGCCATGTGGCTAAATCACCTGGAGGAGCACTTGTCCAGCGGCTACACACCCACCCCCCGAGCGCCATCCAGCCCCTACCATCCACGCCAGGGCTCCGACGAGTGGCCCAGCTCTGCCGAGGCCCTGGACCCAGCCCACGCCTGGCACGACAAGTCCACTTCATCCAACACGTCTCCAGCGGGCCAAAACGGACACATGCCTTTCCCAGGTGGGATGTCCTCTCCCATTAACAGCAATAATGCAGGTAATGTTTGTTGTTTTCTGCTCAGTTTCCAAATGGGGAGAAAATTGGAGAGGGGGAAGTGATAGTAGGACCTGTAAGACCATGATGGGTGGGTGCACCCTTTTATTTTTTGAAGTGTTAATGTTCTTCAAGATGTTTTAACCTTTGATTATTAAGTTAAAGACATCCTCACTACACCAGGAATAATGTCAAGATCAGTTTATGATACTGTTCATAATTATAGTCTCATTTCATGAGGGCGATGTGAGCTGAAGTTTAATTGATTTATGTATTTAGATTGTAGGCGCTCTATGTACAGTATTGATCATATATATTTTATTACGTGTACACAGATATACATAGAGAATTTGTTCTCTTGTCCTCTCTGTTACACAAACAATATACACAGAGAAATATACAGAGACCATGTAAACATTATGTGTACACAATATACATAATACATGAATATATACAGCAATTCACTATTAATATTTTTCTGTATTACCTACATTATAAATACTAGATTGATTCGCTGACAGAGCAAGAGGTTGAACATGAGAAACATGCAGAGAAATGACTTTAGAAACACAGATTTTAAAGGTGGCGTGGCCTAACTAAATGGGGAAGAAAGCCAGTTAAAGTCATGGTTTTATATGATAAATAAAAAATCTGTTCATTGACTGTCAGTTCATATTGTTTTAGAGACTGAATGTGTAGAATCAGAATGGGCTTAATTCTCTCTATCAGGATTTGGGTGTGAATTATATATTGCATTGTGAGATGCCACACATGTACTGTATCTTTGATATATCGGATCGGAGATGCTGTATCGAGATGTGTATCGTATCGGTCTTACAACTAAGATTCCCATCCCGACTATAAACACTAAATATTGAACTAAACAATATAAGTGTACATAGACTATAACAATAAACCTAAATACATAATAAAGGCCAACAGTAAAGTTATCCAGATGGGGTATTGTAATAGAAGTTACTGATTTACAGTGACATATATATTGGTAATGTACAATAAAGTAAAGAGGTTAGTTGCTGAATAATCCAGAAATAAATGTGGCTTTACGTTGTAATACTCCGTCATTCTGTCCACAGACAGTTTTCGATTGGTACTCACCTATTTCCCCTGAATTGCTCCCCATCGCAGGTCTGGTTGGGCAGATGCAGCCAAGCCCTTTGAAGAAGTCGATGTCCGTTATCCCCTCAAGTCCCCAAGCCTGTGGCTCTGAGTGGATCAGCCCAGATGACCAAGGGGGTCGGCAGGCTTTCATCCCAACAGATCACGCCCCCCTTTCTCCTCAAAGCAGCGTGGCCTCTTCAGGCAGCGAACAGACAGAGGACCAGGGCTCTGCACGCAACACCTTCCAGGAAGACGGCAGTGGCATGAAAGGTCAGAGTTCACCACCGAACCGAGCTAAAGGCACACAAATAGATGATGTTTGGCGTAGGTAAAAGCCACGCACAGCCAAAAGCTGTGGTAATACGAAACAAAATGTAACCCTGCTCTTTTTTGTCCCTGGGTGTGTGTACGGACTGAAGATGTTCCTGCATGGCTGAAGAGTCTCCGCCTTCATAAATATGCATCACTTTTCTCCCAGATGACCTACGAAGAGATGATGATTCTCACAGAGCAGCATCTGGAGTCACAGGTTTGAAAGTCTTTCTGTTACATACACTTGGACCAGGTTTGGATTATTCCACCCTCCTTATCATCTGTGAACATTACTGTCCTCAAACCTGATGATACATCAACTCTCAATGAGGCATGAAATTAAGCAACGCACCCTACAGTTATGCAGAACCAGTCACACATACAAATGGTGCGATTTTGCCTCTGCCCCTTGGCTTTAATGAAACAGATGGTGATTAGATTTGTTATTTAGTAACTGTATAAATTGCCCAGTGTTCCCACAGGAACCCACTTGCTTGCTTTTCATGCCAGCTTGTTATGTTGTCTCTCTCTCTTCTCTTTAGAATGTCACTAAAGGGGCACGGCATAAGATTGCCTTGAGTATCCAGAAGCTGCGAGAGAGACAGAGTGTCCTCCGGTCTCTAGAGAAGGTAATTCAAATGAGACGATATTGTCCTGTAAAAAAAGGCCAAAAGTGTTTTTTTGGGTTTTTTTTGGTGGGATGAATCTTTACTCATGCTGATGAATAATGTCCTTCGGTATGTCTTTTGACCCAGGTTCAACTTTTTTTACGCTGATGACACTACGTCTTCACCTCAACAAAAATCACAATTTCTTTGCTTGATGCACATAGCCTTAGGGCAGGGGTGTCAAACTCACGTTAGTTCATTGGCCACATACAACCCAATCTGACCTCAAGTGGGCTGGACCAGTAGATTAATAACATAATAGTATGTAAATAATGTCGGTTCCAAAATTTGAGATGTGACCATTAATGATCACAGCTCATTATCTAAATACACACCACTTTTCCCATGTTAAAGTGTTATTTGTTTAGTGTTTTACTCTTTACATCATGTTCAGTTGTCTGATATGAGTCACTGTATTGCTTAACCTATGGTATTTATTTATTTTATAGATTGTATTGTTATTGTATTTTAATGTATTAAGTATGTTATTTTATTGTGTTCAAAAGCCAGACCAGGCATAAAGACGGCAAATTAGCTGAAGCCAGACGTCCTATGGACCCCTTGACGAGTGATGTCACGCACATGTGATTTTTTGCTCCATCTCAGACTGGAGGGCAAAAAGACTGCTCTTGCAGCGCTCTGCATTGGTTTTAGCCATGAAGTTATCGAAAGACTGCACCAAATTTAAATACAGCCAATGGACCAACAAACAAACACACAAAAAAGCAGCTTTTCTGGTTAAACGAAGGATGAATGGATGTAAGGAAGGATGTAAAGTTTTCCAACTTGAATCCCATCTATCCAGATATAACACCAGAGAATGCCCCGCAGGAAACAGCCATAGATTCAGAAGAATTAAGGATGAGTATGGACA
>JAPTGZ010000006.1:31957627-31969230 GCA_029814645.1 Fowleria isostigma | reverse complement strand
CCTGGGTGGGTGACTGGGGGTGGGAGTAAATAAGTTTTACTTCTTCTCACTCCTTTTTGGGCTACTAGGGTTGTATATTAATAGTCAATCGCTGTGTATATTCATGTATTATGTATATTGTCTATCACATAATGTTTACAACCAATGTCTCCATGTATATTTCTCTATGCATATTGTTTATATAAAATTCTCCATGTATATAGTGTTTACAGCAAATTCTTTACGTACATCTGAGTACATATAATAAAATGTACAGCATAATTATTGTACACGGAGTGCACAAGCTTGAACTAAACAATAAAATGAAATAAATCCTGAACTTTTTAACAGGACCCCAGGAAGACTAGCCTGTAATTTTTACGTCGACATATGAGGATCCTCAATAAACAATTAACAAATAATAATAATAAATAAACTGAGGGTGAGATGACTCGGTGGCAGAATGCTTGCCTACCACACAGGAGGCCTAGGCTCTATTCCCGGCCGGTCCCAAGCCCAGTTGCCAGGAAGGGCATCCTGACGTAAAAACGTGCCAAATCACCGTGTGAATTACTGGTGCTTCATTGTGGCACCTCTGAAAGGCAGCAGCCGAAATGAAAAAAAAAATAAATAAAAATAAATAAAAATAACAACAAATAAACTACTTAAAACAGAGTTTAATGTCTATTTTATGGTCATACTGGCAAAATTTGAGACTCCTAGAACTTAGGAAAATGTATCGATTTACTCCAATGCCTTGATTCTCACCCTTCCGGTTCATTTATCACCAGCGGCTGCAAAGTTAGCGATAATTTGATCTTAATTTCAGTATAAATTAGCAGGTTGGAACGGGTGGAACTGAGTAGATTAACGATATTTTCTTTGCAATTTAGATATTTTCAAGACACATTTAAACACAATACAGTGCACAAATTTATGGCAGCATAACTTACAATATCAAATTGAACACCTTCTAAAGACTTTATTAAGGTATTAAATGCGGATTTGTAAATTCAAGACTTTTAAAGACCCTGTGAGAACCCTGCTTTTTTTTTTTTTTAAAGTTTTTCAAAAATTTGTAAATTAAAAAAAAAGCAAAAATTGAGAGAAAGGCACATATAAAAAACATTAGTGTGAAATTTGGAAAAAAATCAACTAAATAATGTCTGAGAAATTGGTTGGACAAAAATCTCGATCAGATGGATGGCCAGGCATAAAATAAGCTTTTGCTTCTAGCCTATTCCTTTTCTGGTTTTTGTATTTGTTGTATTGAGTAAAATGATTGATGTGCAGACCAAAATAAAATAAAATTGATTGACTGAATTCCCGGTATATCAATATCTGGGGCGGGCAGGGGTATAAATACATCTGTTTCTATAAGATGGATTACACTGCAGCAGAAACTTGTACGTTGTTGTCTAGACACGTGTTTTTTACCCTCATAAGTCAGTCAACTGTTGTGGACAAAACTACAAAATAAAGTGACACCCTCTAATACCATGAATGAACAATATTAATACTCAACCTGTACATTATTTGAAAGATGCTACACATTTTAAACATCAACTACTGTGAATAACAATTTAATGATCTGACCTGCTCCCAAGGTGACAGTAAAATGTGGCCTCTGTGTAATTTGTATGATTTTGCATCAAAGCCTCACTTAAAGCAGCCATACAACGTACCGTCTTCCTGGTCTCCATTGCTCTGGAGGGCTGAGCTTTCTCTCCATGTAGAATATTATTCCAAGATGGTACAGAGGCTGGACTTCTGGACTCTGTGACAGTTAAATAATACACACTGCTGAGTGACCATACATATTTTGGAGTAAAAATATAATAACCTTATGCACAACTGAACACACACACACACTGTTCACCGTGGGAGTAAATAAGTTTTACTTCTCACTCCTTCTTGGGCTACTAGGGTTGTATATTAGTAGTAAATTGCTGTATATATTTATGTACTATGTATATTGTGTACACATGTTTACAACCAATGTCTATGTATATTTCTATATGCATATTTTTCTATGCATACATGCTCATGTAAACTTCTCTATGTATAATGTATTTACACCAAACTCTCTGTGTACACATGAGATTTACATGATCAGTATTTAATCTTGTGCATTTATATATAATTAGTATTGGACATAGAGTCCATAAGCTCAAAATAAACTGCAGTTTTTTATGACATAGTGCACAGATGTTCAGTTTTTACAGACGAGTTATATGAATAGATGCATATCAACACTTTAGCACATTAAGAAAAAAAAAGTATTACTAAAGAAAAAATTAAAAAATACATATTTTTTTCTTTTGAAAAATAAACAAAAACAAAATAATCTCCAGTCACTGCCAGTGAGCTTTCGAATATTGGTTTCAGCCTGTCATAACAATGATGCATGGAGCGTAGATTGGCGAGTTGTGATAATGTCAAATCCTCACAAGCCTGAAACATGTTAAACGAAGGCCTCCACGCCTTACGTTACTACAGTTTTAATGACATGACTTTACTCAGGTATCAAAGCTTTTTGTCTGATGTGTTTTCTGAAGCTGTAAACATTGTTACCTTGCTGGTCAGGTTTAGCTCACCTTCAGCCCTTGCCTGCTTCAATTTTCCAAGGGCAGAGGCCAGAGAAGATTTGGGACACTCATACGGAATAACAGACAGGGTTTTCCCATGTGGAATGAACAACTTGCTGGAAAAGCTCCAAAGCTAAAGCAGAAGAAAAAGAACTCAAATATGAACATAGATTACTGGCACACGCCAAGTAAACACACACATAAAACCACACAGCTCACTTATTGATCTATGCATTAACATAACGACTGTACACTGCTGTGAAGTTGTGAAGAGGGACCATGAGCCCCATCACAGTGGAGAGCAGACTCAATGCTCTACCAAAGTCATACATTCCTCCATCAGCACCCAGCAGCTGGAAGGACAGGGAACCTTGGCCTTCACCTCAGGCCTGCATTGGCACTGGCCAGTAACAACACTGAGGGGAAACCTGGACTGGTGGTGGTCTTTCAACAAAAGCTAATGGACACACTAGTGATTAGGAGTCCGTTACACAACATTAAAGGTGTATCAGTACTTCATATCATGCAACTGAAACGTTTTAGTATGTTCATCTTTGTCGGTCATTTCAATTTTATATGTATGAAAAATATCCCTACCTGTCCGTAGATTTTACCCGCCATCTCTTTTCCTGCTTGAAGCGTCTGGAAATTTGTATTCCAGATGCAGAGAAAGTCTGAAAAATACAACACAGACAAGCGTTCAGGAAGCACAGGTACTCAGAGCAGGTACAGATGCAAATCCCTTATTGTAGATTCCAGTCAAAATATTGAAGCATTCATTAAGACAACAAGGCTTGACGTATTTCCAGATGTATTTTATTTTCATTTTTCATTTATTTCGAGCAAGTGAGTAATCTACACAAATGACCTGCATACAGCAGTATCTGTCAATGCAAAGACATTCAGCAGAATACATTCAAGTTAAATAAATCTAATTAATTCACTTATGCTTGAAAGGGAGTGGGAAGAAGAAAAACTTATTTAATTCCCCCTCATTGATGAGAACATCAATAGCTTGACATAATGAGATTTCAATACTTTCCCCTGTCTATAAACTTCAAAACAGGACAATGAACATTAAAAGGTTGTGGTTTTGGCAAGAGAGAAAATGTAATTAACACCGCCAAAGCCTGTATGATATGATTTCAGAAGCTGTAGCCTGGCCAGCCATCCCGTTTCCTCAGTGTATCCAATACTGAGAAAATGGTCTGGAATCATGAGGCTTAAATCCAAATATGAAGGCAGGACTAACAGGCACCAAGTAAACCAATCACAGATAAGACAGACGTAACGCTTTTGTCAGAGAAAATTAAGAATACATGGTGTAATCTGTAATTCAATCCTTATTTTTGAATTAAACAACCGACAACAGTTGTAATGAGATTTGCAGGCTTTCAACTGACTTTGACTCACGACGAAAAGAAGTTGAGTATGATTCATTGCAAAACACCCACCCCCAAGACTTGAGATTGGCCCGGTATAAAATTAGTCAGGTATAATCCGTGGTGAATGGAGCAGTTCCAGACTGTTTTCTCAGTAATGAATACACTGAGGAAACAGGATGGCTGGCCAGGCTACAGAAATTGTAAAGTAACATTAGTTGCATAAGTCATCCACAGCTTTAAGTATGAAGTTAAATGGCTCTTACCTTTCCCAGTACCAGCAGAGGGGTGAGGCACCCCCACAAAAGCAACATGAGCTTCATCCAGAACCAGGGCTGATGCCGTTTCCAGCATGCCTTCACCCACAGGAAGACTCAGGACCAAGCTCCGGGGCAGAGGAACTGCTTGGACTCCATCGTCAGCTCCCAGGCCTCGCACAGACACGACACTCTGGTACACATGACCGTTGGGATCTAGATGGCACAGAAAGATAGGAATCTGATGTTAAGAGGGAATCAATAATGCCCTGCTCACTGATTTTTTTGTGCAGCATCTCACCAACTGATGAGCCAGAAGACAGCAGACACATGTGATACCAATAATCAACCAGAATCAAGTAATTTTTTTCTGCATTTGTAGATTTGCTAGACATAGCAAATTTTGCAGATAGTGCATCCAATCTGAATTCTGTGTATTCTTCTATGGACCCCTTGACGAGTGATGTCACGCGCACGTAATTTTTTGCTCCGTTTCAGACTGGAGGTTAAAAAGACTGTGCTCCTGCAGTGCTCTGCATTGGTTTTAGCCATGAAGTTATCAAAAGGCCACACCAAATTTAAATACAGCCAACGGACCAAAAAACAAACATACAAACAAACAAAAAAGTCACTTTTCTGGTGAAATAAAGGATGAATGGATGTAAGGAAGGATGTAAAGTTTTCCAACTCGAATCCCAGCTGTCCAGATACAACACCAGAGAATGCCCCACAGGAAACACCCACAGATTCAGAAGAATTAAGGATGAGTACGGACACAATTCAAGGTATGATGAACCTTCAGAAGAATGTTTTAGAGACAGTAGCAGAGAAATAGGAGATGAGGAAAAGGAAACAGACATGTAAACGAAGCAACACGGGTCTGACATGGAGATGATAGCGGGGGGGACACATTTATAGTGGACACTCAAGGAACGGAATGGACAGGCAAAGGATGCCTGGTGTTCATTGTTTTAGACCAGCAGTGTTCAACTCCGGTCCGAGAGAGCCAGTGTCTTGCATGTTTTAGATATTTCCCTCTTCCACACACCTGGAAGCCGTTACATCGTTATCGTTCTTCTGCAGAGCGGGATGATGAGCTGATCATTAATTAATCCAGGTGTACTGGAAGAGGGAAATATCTAAAACATGCAGGATAGCGGCTCTCTAGGACCGGAGTTGCCGATCCCTGGTTTGGACAGTATGAGGCTCCCAGCCGAGCCAAGCCGAGCCGGCAGCACAGCCCCTTGGATGTCGGATGGCGGCGGAGCCCACCAGCAGGGCTCTGTTGTCTGGAACCGTTCTTACCCAGACTGTACACTCCATTCTTGACATTGAGAAATGGCACCAGTTACTTTTAAAAATTGCAGCACAGCAAGAAGAGGAAGCATTTCCCACAGGTGACAGAACCCACAGTTCGTCAGGTAAAAGCTTTTCACTAAATACACTTAGTTTTGTGTTGTACCTCTCGCAATCCACAGCACAAAGGTGATCGAAACTAGTCATACTTTTGTCTTTGATTTTCCTTTTTTGAGCAGATGCTTCTAAAACGATGACAACAGTGGTTGCTTTAGCTAAATTGTATTAGCAGGAGCAGTGCTTTTGTCCTCCAGTGTACTGCACATGTGCGGGATTACCAGAAATAAACAATAACATTCAACGTGCCCATATGCATCACATTTTTCCTATGGTGGAAATGCTGTATGTATCATTCCCGTTAAATAAACATTAATTAAATAAATAAAACTTCTGTGTTTTAGAGTGAAAAAAGTTAAACTATATTATCAAAATGTTTACTTCTACAAACTATCCATTAAAAAAGTTTGAAAAACATGAACAAAATGAAAAAAGAAAAAATGAAGAAGAAAAAGTGTAATTTTAATAATTTATCCATTATTCTGTCTCAGTTTCTCATTTTCACATGTTTGTTACAGCTGACAGATCACAGTTGATCAACAAATTCACAACACTTTTAATAACAGGCAGAATATTTTTAAAATTCCACTTAATTCACATTTTCTGTCAAAGGGGTCTATAAATAACATTCATGTGCAAGTGTACTTTTTTTTACACTACAACAGAGAAAATGTTGCAGTTTTCTTATTTATAGTTTATTATGATTGTAATGGTTTGACCCCCTGGTTTGACCCCCTTTAGATCAAATTGACCTCAAATTACTTTAACATCCTTAACCCTAGAACACTATCGCCAGGAGATTTTCACCCGATTTTCATGTTAAACCAATGGGACCAATTTTAGCGATAGTGTTCTAGGGTTAATTACCTTCACCAAGGAGGTTATGTTTTTGCCAGCGTCTGTTTGTCTGTTAGCAAGTTTTTTACGCAAAAACTACTGGATGGATTTTGATGAAACTTTCAGGATATGATGGAAATGACACAAGGAAGAATCAATTAGATTTTGGGAGTGATCTGACATTTTACTCCTGTGTAAATGTGCTAATTTGGTTCAAATGTCTCTCCTCTTCTCCATATGGGTGTGGGCGGGGCTGCCTGCGCTTCACTGAGCTGTGTGTTTGAGGAAGGGGGAGAGGCCAGATACTGGGCCAGTGAACTGCACGCACGCAGTCAGTCTGTCTGTGTCTGTCTGTCAGTCTGTCTGTTAGCAACTTTACGCAAAAAACTACTGGACGGATTTTGAGGAAATTTCCAGGATTTTTTAAAAGGACTCTTTAACATTGGGAGATAGGACCATTTTGGGCATTTGTGCATATAACTTCACAAAAAAAAAAAAAAAATTAGTCAGGGCACTGATACAAATAAATAAGATCATTACTTTGATGTGAGTCACAATTTGGGGGGAACTATCATGTTTGGCGGAGGTCTGCGCTCTTCGAGTGCTTTTCTAGTTGTTAATATCTTCAGTGTAATTATTGTATTTCACTAATTCATCTTGCAGACCAGATTGGACCCTTTGATGGGCTGGTTTTGGCCCCTGGACCACATGTTTGACGTATATTTAGGTGACGCTAACGTTGTGGTTTCTTAACAGGATATTTTGGAAGGAGGAAACCTGCGTAATGCCCTCCAAGAGTTGCAACAGATTATCATCACACCCATCAAGGCCTACGCCCCACCCAGTGTGTCACAGACCACATCAGACACAAACACATCCCCTTCAGAATCAACCAAGTCAGGAGCAGATAAAGAGAATGCCTCAGAGGGTTTCCAGTCTCATAACCCACCTCCGTGTGATGGAGACTCCTCAGCCACACCCATCTCGGATGGAGACATTGCTGGACAGTTCACTCGTGTCATGGGTAAAGGTGAGTGAGATTGGTTTATTTCAAGCTCGTGCCCTCCATATACAATACTGTTTCAATTCACAATAACAGAAATAACATAACATCCACATATTATATGCATTTCATTATGTGTACGCAAATATACATAGAAAAAAATGGTTGTAAACATCCAATTGTACACCAAGCTAACTTTTAACACAACATACAAAACACAAATGCACCTAATAAAGAGAAAAAATAATAAAACACAACAGATTGTAAACACCAAGACAAAACAATATACATATATTATGTGTACACAAGATACATAAATATATACAATGAGTCACTATTAATATACACCCCTTGTAGCCTGAAAGGGACTGATTAAACATTAGATTTTAGACTACATAGATACTAACCAATGGAAACATATTTTCTTATGTTGGCATACCGAAGACCAATTTAACAACAATTCATAATACAGTCGTGGAAAATTGATTAGACCACACTATATTTTCTGCAATTTCTTGTTAATTTTAATGCCTGGTACAACTAAAGGTATATTTATTTGGACAAATATAATGATAACAAAAATATCTGATAGTAGCTCAACTTAAAAGCTGATATCTATTCATTTTCCATGGTTTTATAAATAGTAACCAAAATCACATCAGTTCTTATATCAAAAGCTATGGCATTGTACTGACAAAAACAGTATCTTTAGACATTCCATGTTTTCTTATCTGTCTGTTTTAGTCACATGATACACAAACAAGTTAGTGGTTGATTGCCTAATTATTGTTTTGGATGACTTTTGATAATCTAATAATTTTTTCCGTAACTGTACTGTCATGAACTTAGTATATTATAAAGTCCTGGATGACATTCGTGATTTACATGTTACATTATTGAATTTCCTATTGCGGATTGATAAAGTTCATCTGTATCACCATATGTTTTATGTAAAACAAAAATCCTAATTTATTAACACTGGTTGTATTTTTTCAGTGTGCACCCAGCTACTGGTGTCGAGGCCAGATGAGGAGAATATCAGCTGTTACCTTCAACTTATTGAGAAGTGTCTGACACATGAGGTGAGGAGCTACAGATTTCTCTTTTTTTAAAAAAAAAAAAAAATAGTACTAATAAATGAACTACAGAAGAAAGAGTTAAAGTAAGGATGGTTGCCTAAACCAGAGGTTCTCAAACTTTTTACAGTGGAGTACCCCCTGGGGAAAAAAAAAAAAAAATATATATATATAATTTTTTAATTTAAGTTCCCCCAACTCTCGCATCAGCATTTTTGATTGAAAAAAATTTGGCAAAATACTATGGATTTTCTGTCTGCATTTGCAGAGAAAAGTTTCACAGCTTTATACAACAACCCCCCAGTACTACTTTTGTGTCAGTTCCCAAATGAAATGTTCTCTGTATTTAACTTTTTTTTTAACTCATAAAGACCCAAACATCCACCATCTATCAAAGCCATCTACTGATATAAACTGTTTAATCCCTGTTGATTCACTAATACATATAAATATTTGATGTAAAATACAGTTGTTCATCTTTTCATGGTTGTTAGATATGACCCATTTAGATGTTCAGAGGCTTTGTAGTTTCCGTGGAAACACCATCATCTTCTGCAACATTGATTCACCAGTAAAACCCATGGAGTTGGATCAATGACAGTGGATGGACACTGGGTTTATGTTATGATTTGGTGAAAAATACACTTTTTCTTCAGTTTTCTGTTTTTCATAAAATAATCCTCAATTTTACTCTAAACTTGTATAAACATTTACTTGGTGAGTAAATTAATTGTTGGAAAATATCTGATTTTCACTGAAAAAACACACAATACAGAAGATAATATAAATGGTGACAAACCACTTCAGGATGGTTAATAGAGAAAAACATATTTTGGAGGTCCCACAAATGTCACACTGGCTCCTTATGGGTTAAAATACTGTGAATGATGCTATCATTGAATTATATACAATAATAACATAAAGCTGTAAAGTAAAGCTGAAAAACAACATTAATCCTACTCATAATTACCTCCGCCAAGGAGGTTATATTTTTGCCAGCGTTTGTCTGTCTGTCTGTCTGTTAGTTTGTCTGTCTGTTTGTCTGTTAGCAACTTTATGCAAAAACTACTGGACAGATTTGGATAACATTTTCAGGAAATGACACAAGGAACAATTGATTAAATTTTGGGAATAATTCGACATTTTACTCCCATCCAAATGCACTAATTCAGTTCAAAAGGTGCTAGTCACGTCTCTCCTCTTCTACATGTGGATGTGGGCAGGGCTACCTGCGCTTCACTGAGCTGTGTTTGTGAGCGACAGGGGGAGGGGCCAGGTAACGGGGCAGTGCACCCCATGCAGTCTGTCTGTCTGTTTCTCTGTCTGTTAGCAACTTTACACAAAAACCACTGGACAGATTTTGAGGAAATTTTCAGGACATAATGGAAATGATACAAGGAACAATCAATTAGATTTTAGGAGTGATCTGGATCACTGCGTGGGTCCAAGATTTTTTTAAAGGATTCTTTAACATTGGGAGATAGAACCATTTTTGGTATTTGTGCATATAACTCCACAAAAAAAACCCCCAAAAAAAAAAACAGTCAGGGCACTGATACAGATAAATATAGGATTATTACTTTGGTGTGGGTCACAATATGGGGGGAACTATCATGCTTGGTGGAGGTCTGTGCTCTTTGAGTGCTTTTCCAGTTTGTTTTATTTTTTCCTTTTAAAAATAGGGTTAGGCTTTGTGCTAGTTGACAGCCCCATTGAAATACCAGGTTATAACAGTACTACCATTAAAATCTTCACAGTAGCCACCTCTAGCTAAATGCATAATGTAAGAATTTTTTACGCAGACATCCTCTTTCTTTGAAATTAAGAGTAAAAAGTGGCTTTTTCTTTTGGTAGTCATGAATTCACCTGCCGTCTCAGGTGCTCTTTGAAACTCTCAGGCCTTCTCTCTTATGCTGTCTCTTTGTGTTTTCCAGGCTTTTACAGAAACTCATAAGAAAAGGCTGGTCTCTTGGAAGCAGCAGGTCCTCAAACTACTCCGCCTGTTCCCTCGGAAAGCTATGCTGGACATGCCTGTGTACCGACAGAAAGGGTGAGTCCTGCTTTGCCTTTCATCTCTTTTTTTTTTTTGGCAGGGGAGATGTCACAATAGCTGAATGTAACACTCTCCCTCTCTCATCTCCCCTGTCTGACTTACGCTTTGATTCTCTTTCCCTGCACCGTTCTTTTTTCCCTCTCTTTCGTTTTCAGATAATATCTATCAATTTAGAGCAGGGGTCTCAAACCCATGTTGGTTCAGGGGCTACATACAGCCATATATGACCTAAAGTGGGCCAGATCATTAAAATAATATCATAAAAATACATAAATAATGTCAATTCCAAAAATTTGTATGTCTAACTTCTGTGTTTTAGAATGAAAAAAGTGAAATGATATTATCATGTTTACAACTACAAACTGTCCTTTAAAAAAATGTGAAAAACATAAACAACCATGAACAAAATGAAATTTATTAAGAAAATAAGTGCAATTTTAACAATTTATGCCACTATTTTGCCGCAGTTTCTCATTTTCACATCTTCGTTACAACTTACAGATCACAGTGGATCAGCAAATAAACGAAGCATTTAATAATGGGCAGAATATTGTTAAAATTGCACTTAAATCACATTTTTTTAAAAAAGGTTAGTCTGTAAATGTAAACATTTTTATTTAATTTTACTTTTTTTTTTACAGTAAAACAAAAAGAAAAATATACAGGTTTCATTATTTATAGTTATTACATTGCATATTACATTATTTATTTCTGATAATATTTTACTGGTCTGACCTACTTTAAATCGAATTGACCTAAAAATATTTTAACATTTTTCATTGTTAATATCTTCAGTGCCATTTTTGTATTTAATTTATTGTGCGGGCGGGATTGGAGCCTCTGGCAGGCTGCTTTTGGCCGCAGGGCTGCATTTTTTAAACCCGTGTAAAATATTAACACCAGTAAAATAATAACACATAAATAATGTCAATTCCAAATGTGTATTTGTCTAACTTTTATGTTGTAGATGGAAAAAAAGTAAAATTATATTATCAAAATGTTTCCATCTATAAAC
>JAPTGZ010000006.1:31859742-31872242 GCA_029814645.1 Fowleria isostigma | reverse complement strand
AGAAAATATAACCTGCCCA
This sequence comes from Fowleria isostigma, assembly GCA_029814645.1. Classification (NCBI taxonomy): domain Eukaryota; kingdom Metazoa; phylum Chordata; class Actinopteri; order Kurtiformes; family Apogonidae; genus Fowleria; species Fowleria isostigma. Next base: position 31,872,223 of record JAPTGZ010000006.1, on the reverse strand, counting down.
ACTGTCACTTCGTTCAGTACTTACAGGTCAGACATGATACTGAATCAAACATCCCAAGTTACAAAAATCTTCCTATGGAACATGAGATCTGTAATGTACTGAAAAGCCCTTCTTGCTCCAGACATCTCATCTCAAAATTTGTACATCTGTTTGATGAATGTGTTCTCGCAGACAGTGTGAGAACAGAAGATGCTTGGAAAGAAGAGATAGCATTGAATTAACCAAATCTATGTGGGACAAGTGTTTATCTAAGATTCACTCCTGTTCTATAAATAGTAGACATCAGCTGATTCAGTTTAACACTGTCCACCGTCTCCATTAGTCCGGCTGAATAAGATCTATCCTTCACTCACCCCAATATGTGAGGAATGTAAAACATCAGAGGGTACCCTATCTCACTCCTTTTGGTTCTGTCCCTCATTAACAAGTTTCTGGTCTAAAATATTTGACTGGTTCTCTAGGGTTTATAAAAGGCCTGGTTCAGGCTGAAGAGGCACAGACTATTGGGAATATACATACAGCATTACAGCATCCACCGGAACTTGGAATGATCATCGCCAAGAGGCTGATATTACAAGAATGGAAATCTCCAAATCCTCCTTCTTTTCGTATGTGGATCAATGATATGTTGTCACCGATACAGATGGAGAAACTCAGGTCTTTGAGAACATGCCCTGTAAACACTTTGAAAAGTGTTTGGACTCCCTTTCTCATATATTTGGAGGATGCTAAATTGAACTAAGGATTATATTTGTGTACCAGTGGCTATCTCTGCCTCTGCCTTTCATTTTTCCTTTTTCTTTAAGCAAGAACTGGCTAGTTACTAAGCTTTTATACACATCTGTGCCTTTGAGCATTTTTTTTGTATGTGTGTGAATGTTTTTGTGTTTTGTTATAACCAAAAACTGAAAAAAAAAAAAAAAAAAGTTGATCAGGGATCTGAAGGGCCCTTTACTGCAACTCTAAATGACAGCAACATGTGGAGAACTCTTATCATCATCATCATCATCATCATCATAGTTCTAATACTAATAAAAGCTCAGTATTCTACGTCTAGGTACTTCTCAGGGCATGAACAGTGTTGATCCTTGTTTGTCTTAAAAATAAATCTACACAGTTACCCTCTGAAAACTTTGTTTGGAAATTTAATCAGGAAAACCCATGATTTATTCAAGCTGAACCAGAGGCAAACCTACTCTTTGTATACTGTGAAAAACACTGTTGAAAAAAGCTGAGAGAGTGATTTTTGACTTTATATTTTGGAAACTGAGCCCTTTTGTTTCAACTAAATTTACTGTAGCTCTGATGTTTTAAGACCATCCCAAGTCCCACATCCACATCCAGTGTGTTTCACCTAACACATCCAACTGTTACAGGCAGAGCCAGTAAGGCCTTCTCTACTGGTGTAAACATTATCAGAAACACTGATCTACATTAACATCCTCAATTCTAATATTTGTTCCATGAAATTACAAACCCCAGTTCCAATGAAGGTGGGATGTTGTGTAAAATGTAAATAAAAACACAAAACAATTATTTTGAAGTCCTTTTCAACCCATATTTAATTGAATACACTACAAAGACAAGATATTTAATGTTCAAACTGATAAACTTTTTATTTTTATTTATTTATTTATTTTTTTTTACAAATATTCAGTCATTTTAAATTTGATGGCTGCAACACGTTCCAAAAGAGCTGGGACATGGGGCAACAAAAGACAGAAAGTTGAGGAATGCTCAAAAAACACCTGTTTGGAGCATTCCACAGGTGAACAGGTTCATTGGAATTAGGTGAGTGTCATGATTAAATAGATATAGAAATATTAATAAATGGAGCATCCCTGAAGGGCTCAGTTGCTCACAAGCAAGGATGGGGTGAGGTTCACCACTTTGTGAAAAACTGCATGAGCAAATAGTCCAACAGTTTGAAAACAATGTTTCTCAATGTAGTTTAAATAATTTATGGATTTCATCATCTACGGTGCAAACATCATCAAAAGATTCATAGAATCTGGAGAAATCTTTGTATGTAAGCGGCAAGGCTGAAAACCAACATTGAAAGTCCGTAACCTACGACCCCTCAGGCAGCACTGCATTAAAAATAGACATCACTGTCTAAAGGATATTGGCATGTGGACTCAGGAACACTTCAGAAAACTATTATCAGTTAACACAGTTCCTGGCTACATGTCCAAATGCAAGTTAAAACTCTAGCATACAAAGCCAAAGCCATACATCAACCACACCCAGAGACACCGGCGGCATCTCAGGACCCGAGCTCATTTGGGATGGACTGATGCAAAGTGGAAAAGTGTGCTTTGGTCTGGCGAGTCCACATTTCAAAGTGTTTTTGGAAATTATGGACATCGTGTCCTCCAGGCCAAAGAGGAAAAGGACCATCCAGATTGTTATCAGCGCAAAGTTCAAAAGCCAGCATCTGTGATGGTATGGGGGTATGTTAGTGCCCATGGCATAGATAACTTACACATCCTTCCTCTGATTGGATGGTAAAAGCAAAACTCAATTGCTATAGCGTTAGCAAAATTCTTTCTAATTCATGCCAAAAAAGCTCATTTTAAGTTAATTTAATTGAACTATCAATACATTTGAGGTAGATTCTTTTAAGCCCACAATGGCTGATGGAGGACAGGAAAATGATTTAGTCTTGGACATGCTTAAAAACACATTTTCAAGGTTTCCAGAAAAGCTGGACATCGTGAGGAGAGGTCAGCCAACCCTGATGCTAGCTAGCTGGAGGAGAAACTAAATGAAGAATATGACTTTTTCAACAAAATATATCATTAACTGAATATAATACCAAGTGTCTACAAGCACTGTAATTAGTCAAACTACATGAGTTTGTTGGAGAATTGGTGCTGGAGAAAATGACGGTGTTTCCATGTTTACTAGGGAGCCTCTGAAAATCCATATGGGTCATATCTGATGATGATAAAAAGCAGAGAAGCTGCATTTTACCTGAATTATTTATATGTATTGATAAGATTAAGAGATTACCAGTACTCAAACATTTCAGATCAGTAGATGCTTTTAGTCGGTGGTGGGGATCTGGAAACAGTGGGAGGATGCCAGAGAGAACCCACACAGAACATACAAAATGTATATATATATATATATGTGCACAAATAATGATAATTTTTAAAAACCCAGATACATTTCCACAGTATAATCTGATCAGTTTCTTTCCCTTTCCTCATGCTAATCACATAAATGAAACATTCTGGAGTAATTGTTCCCATTTTTATGCACCATAAAAAATAATAATTAGCGAAATAAGAATGGTTAAACAGTTGCTAAGGGATTTAGACTGCTATTTATTGCAGCTTTAAATGACAGCAACATGTGGTAGAAAACTCTTGGCACATTTTTTCCCTTTTTATGTTGTTGAATTGTTGTGGAAAAAAATAACCGTGCTTCAGCTAAGTGTTACAATGAGAGGGGAAACCCGGTTGTGTGTACTAGTAATAGATGTGTTAAAAATAACATTTGAATCATAGGCAAACATTACGGTCATTATTTAGTTATATGTATTTATTTGTTTATTTGACAGGAACAATGCAGTCAAACATAGTTACTGGCTTACAGCTGATGTGATGCATATAGAGTTTATAACTAGTGCTAATTTTTAACTCTAGTCCCTGGTTGGGCTTTTCTACAGCACTACATTACATTACAATACATTACATTACACTACGGTACATTACAGTACAGTACTTAACAATACAGTACATTACAATACAGTACATAACAAGACAATATATTGCAATACATTATATTACACTGCAGTACATAACAATACAGTACATTACACTATAGTACATTACAATACAATACATAACAGGACAATACATTACATTACATGACAGTACATTATAATATAGTACATGAGAAAACATTACATTACATTACAAAACATTATATTACATTACGGTACATTATAGTACAGTACTTAACAATAGAATACATTACACTACAGTACATAACAAGACAATATATTACAATACATTATATTACACTGCAGTACATGACAATACAGTACATAACAGGACAATACATTACATTACACGACAGTACATTATGATATAGTACATTAGAAAACATTACATTACAAAACATTATATTACACGACAGTACATTACATTACAGTACAGTACATCACAAACATTACATTACAAAACATTACATTACACTACAGTAGTTACAATACATTACACTACAATATGTTGCATTACAATTTATGGTAAAAAAAAGAAAAGCAGACAGATAATAAAACCACTGTTCTATGTAAAAATACTTTATTCTCATTATATTATGACTTTATTCTCAAAATATTAATATATATAAATAATAATAGTAATATATTAATACCATAAATTATGACTTTAATGTCACAAAAGTATGACATTAATTTAATTAAATAATAAGTTTTTTAACTACGACTTTATTCTTATTGTATTATGACTTTATTCTCAAACTATTACGGCTTGATTCTCACAGTGACAAACAATCTTATTTTTTTCTTATGTAGCTCTAATACGCCGTCGTAGTTCTTTCTTTTTCTTTAATAAATAGAAATAAATGATTCTGTTTCTGGGCAGAAGCTCAGACCTTGAGGGTGAATCATTTTGGATCTTTAAACGCATAGGTAGGATGATCAGTATGAAAACTGCTCTATTGTTTTGTTTTGTTTTGCCAGATAGATTTTTTGGGTTTTGGGTACATTTACTGTCAGCAAAGACCAGAATAACAGCCCTATTACAAAACAATATTTACAGAGATCTAAAAGTGCCCACTCTGTATCATCTGCTTAGGATGTAATTTCCCCCTCAGACAAATGTAGATGAGTGTCCGTGTGTGAGTGTTTGTGTTGAGGCGTGGGCGTGTGCATATATGTGCTAATGGGAAAGCTAAATCATGGTGGCTTGTCTTTATCTGTGCTCTGTGAATTAACTTGAAGCATTGCATTTCGGAGCGGCTTTTCAACCGTCCGTTGAGACTCTGCGTAAAATCGACTGAGAATATTTGTGTTCTGTCAACTCCCCTGTTGAATGTCGGGATAAAACATTTGGCTCTTTTTCGTATTCGGAGGTGTGTTTGTTGACAAAAGTAGCGGAGCATCTGTTGTAAAAGGGAGCAGAGCCTGATGGTGTAAGACTCACAGATGTTATTAGTGTTTCATCACAAAGGCATTAATGATGTTCATTTGCATATTCATTTGCAGTTATTAATAAATTACGTAAGCAGTCGCCATTAGCAGTAGTTTCAGTAATTAGGCTTTTGTTGAACATCCTTTTTTCAGTATGTTTGTCCTTGTTTTGTTAAATGTGAATGAGGCTTAGATTTAGCGATCATTCCTCGTGCACGAATTAACCAGAGAAGAAATGCGGAATCATTGGAGTTAATCCTTAAATGTCTTTTGTGTTCAAACAAAGACTAAATCATGCCACTACAGGTTTTTTTTTTAAATTCAGTTTTGTATTTAATCTGTATATATCAAAGGGTTAAGTACACTGAAAAAAATGAGATGTTGAAGCAACTTTTAATAAAATTACTGTGAGTTGTTACACCTAAATTTATTAATTTCTCTCAAATCAAATTTATGATTCAATTTCACCCCCAAATCTTGACTTGATACCGATCAAAATATTTATCTTGTCCAACAAAAAAAATGTACATTTTTATATTTACATTACCACTTTACTAGCCCGTCATCAAATATTATTAAACTGGAAGAGCTCTAAACTTCCATCTAGGGCTGCACGATTTTGGAAAAAAACTGATATTGCGATTTATTTTAAAGCCTGTGATATATATTGCGATTTTCTTCTTCAGGGATTTTCCTCCTCGTTTTTGGTCATTTTTTTTTCCACGTTTATGTTGATTTTCTTTCTCATTTTCTGTAATTTTCCTCCTTGTTTTCTGTTATTTTCTTCCTCATCTTTGATGATTTTCTCTTGTTTGTTGCTCATTTTTCAATATTGTTACCAGTGACTCACTCCATGTGCAGGGGCGTGGTCTGCTTCCCTTGACCTTAGATGAGAACATGTTGAGTTCATTTACCTCCTACGTTGCAGGATCTGCGATCTGACTATTGCGCACACGTACATTGCGATGACGATGCTCAAACCACATATTGTGCAGCTCTACTTCCATCCTATGTCAGGCGGATCAGGGACATTACGTTTCAACTGAAGTTTGAAAAGATCAAATTCACTCTGAGGAAAAATAAGGACAAATTCAACAAGGTTTAGATGCCTTTTCTGAGCTTTTTTGACAACATTACTGATGTGACAAACTGGGACTATAAAGTATATTTGTATATTTCTGCATAGGTAGGTGTAGACTGGTAACTTCAAATAATGAAATGTTTATTTAGTTATTTCATTTCCTCCTGTTCTTTTTTTTCTTTTTTGTTTGGAATTTTATTTAATTTATTTACCTACTTATTTATCTATTTTACTATTGTATGTGTATATTCACTCTATTCAGGTATTGAACTTAGTTCTATTATTCCTTCTTTATCACTATGTACATATATATGTATAAATTTTAGTACAGTATTTTGTATTCTGCTTTTTATTTATTTATTTCATGCATTTGCAGTTGTTTTAAGACAGACACCATCAATTTTTGGGGGGAAAAAAGGGATGGATTTATAGTATTTTGAAAAAATAAAATTACTTTGAAATTTTACTTAACAATATTGTTGTTCTATTTAATCATTGTTCAACATGTTCAGACTGAACCAACAAACCAATTTAACAGTATAAAGTGAATATTAATAAAATTTTTGGGTCTTGGTAAAAATGTCATTTTCCTGAAAAGTAGTAAAATAATTATAGCATTTTGAATAAAGCTTTTTAAATGTTACTGTATCTATGTTGAATGTAAAGCTTAAACAAGTTAACAGACAATAATATTATTAAAAATATAAATATTGAATGAAATAAGGTCAGGAATGTCAATTTCATATATGAATTATCTATTGTATTTTATATTTCAGCATTAATTCACTGCTGGTGTAACTTTGTTTTCACTTCGTACAAGTTGCACTGACATTTCCGGCATAATCTCCCTATTTTTGAGAGTGACAACAGAAACACAGTCTTGCAGAGCCTTGACGATTAATTAGCCGTGACGTTTTTAATCGTGGTTAACTGTGACACTGCGTAATCGCTGCATCCTTAGGTACACGTACCTCCATTTAAGAAATACCACACTAAAAGCATACGCACAAAATAAAAAAAAATAAACTGTGAAGATGTGATAGAAACAGATTCTTAGTGTAGATTGTGTATTGTTTGTGCTTTCTGGGAATGCAGCTTGTCATGTCGACGCTGTAATGAGTTCTTGTTAAATTCAGGGGTGAGGGTGGCCCTGTAGGTAACCAGGTAGAGTGGGTTCTCAACAAGGCTGAGTTCTGACTGTAGCCGACCGGGTTGGAGGCTGGCCCCGGGGCCCTTTCCTTCATGTCATCCCCTTTTTCTCCCTTGCCTTTTCTGTCTCCCTCCTATTTGTTTATTTATTTGGATCCTCATTAGCTTTCCCCGCAGTGGTTGCTAGTCTTCCTGGGGCCCACTAACAGTACTGCTGCTATCATAATAAAGCAGAAATGCAGTAAGAATATTCTTTGAAAAAAAAAAAAAAAAAGAAATCACAGCATAGCTTGCTTGTCTGTGTTGAGCTTACAATGTCTGACCGTGGCATTATTTTCTTTCCAAAAGGGAAATTATACTGTGGTCAAAAATTTTATTATTTTAGTATTGTCTGTATATCAAATACTGTTCATAATAATGAATAGATTTACAAAAATAATGACTGACAAATTGCTCAATATGTCAAAATCAAACTGTGTACAATTCCTTCCATAATAATACAACAGAATAACATCCATGAGAACAGAAATGACATTTTATGGTGAATAAAATGCATTTTTATGTCAAAGCTACAAAGTGTGAATGTTTTTTTCTGAATGACTAATGCAGGTCAGTCCCTGTAAAATCACTGCAGGCATCCCCATTGCCTCCTGAAGTGCTACATATTTTTTGAAAATACTGTTATTATCCCTAGTAAATAGTAAATACCTCAAATTTTCAGTTTTGTGTCTCCATTAATTTTTGAGATATTGGGGCATTGAAAGCAGGGTTTGCACAGAAGAAGATGCTCAGCTCGAGAAGTCATTATTTTTTAAGTACGTATAATAAATGCATGAAATTTTCAGTCAAGTTCTGAGGCAAGATATCTCTAACTTCTTGACTTACCTTCTTAACTTCTTTAAAAAAAAGATCTGTTTAAAGGTTTGTTTAGTGTATGTGGTAAAACTTGCAAGAATCAATATCAAGTTCAAATTTAGATAAAAATACAAACATCAGTACTTTGATACGAATTTATGATGCATCTTCAGCACTGGAGGTCTATATTTAGCATTTACATCCGTAGGAAATGTAAGATAAGATAAGGTAAGGGTAGGTAAGACAAGACAAGAGAAGACATTTTTGTGTATTTTTGTTTTATTCTTATACCTTCTACTTCAAATGTCTTCATTTAATGTCTGTTTATGACTAAATTTTATTATGTTTAACTATATAGGTCAGTTTTTTCCCTGTAACTTCAGCACCAAGGACAGCGCACAATCCCAAATGCATAATGATGATCAGGACATGGGACTTCTACCACTTTAAATACAGTTCTGGAAAAAATTATTATTCCACCCTATGTTTTCTTCAATTTCTTCTTCATTTTAATGCCTGGTCCAACTAAAGGTACATTTGTTTGGACAAGTATAATGATAATAACAAAAATACATCATAGTAGTTTAATTTCAGAGTTGATATTTATCCATTTTATATGGTTTTCTTGATAATAACCAAAATCACATCAGTTCTTACATCATTATCTGTGACACTGTACTGACTCATTCCATGTTTTCTTTTCTATCTGTTTTAGTCACATGATACACAAAGGAGTTAGCATTTGACTACATAACCATTGTTTTTGATCACTTTTGATGGTTCAAACATTTTTTCTGCAACTGTATATCAAATTTTAATGAAAACACATGCTTGAAATTAAATTTTTAGTGTTTACAGTATATTTAACAATAACACTGAAGCACTTTTAGATTTTAAACATGTTATCTTTCTATCATTGTGTGTCATGTCTTATTGTTTTATACATTTTGATTGACAATATTTGATTGATCTGTTGTTATATTTTAATTATGTTTTGAGATGTAAAGCACTTTGTTGGTCTTTTATGTTGTAAAATACTATATACAGTGTTCAGCGTAAATGAGTCCACCCCAACAGATTTGTCACAAAACCTTTAGTTTTCTTTGAGAATCAACACTAATTTTTAATCAAATCTGTAAAACCTGAGTCATATCCTAAATATCACAAATCTGTAAGTCTTTCTGTTTCTACACACCATAATCTCTTCTCTGATGGTGAACAACCTTGAAGGAGCCAGTCAGCCACTCGGGCATTTCCAGAAATTTTTCATGGCGTTGCATTGTGGGTAGTGTAGCTTTATGCAGCTGCAGTAGCAACAGTGAAAAAATGCCATCAAGTGAAACTCAGTGAGTTCTCTCGTGTGTAACTACACTTCCCACAATGCAACACCATGACAAATTTTGGAAAGGCCCGAGTCATCTGCCGCTTATGTTTGTAAACACGCAGATTTTTTTGTGGCTTAGTAAACTTCAAAGTAGTTCACCATGAGGGAAGAGATTAAGGTGCATAATCACAGACAGACTTATGGATTCATGATGCTTAGGATATGACTCAGGTTTTACAGATTTGATGAAAAATTGGTGGTGAAAGTCATATGCAGCTTTAAGGAAATGTTTGAAAGAACTCAGTTTTGTTAAAATTTTTTGAAATCATCCTTACGTTCATTGAGATATTGATTCGATCTTACTTTTCAAAGGGGGTGTACTCATTTATACTGAGCACTGTATATCAACTTTGATTGATTGATTGATTGATAGATAACGAAAGTGGAAATAATCAATCAGGAACACTTTCTGAAATCCTGTGATTGATTTGAGATGGAATTACCCATCTTGAAAATCTTGCAGTACCTCTGAGTTTTCTTTTTTTTTTTTTAATTTGATTTATTCAGATCTCTTTCAAAAACAAAACAAAACATACACTTTCATGACACAATTGTCTCACCAAAAACAAAAGTCTGAAAAGGTATAGGCTGAAGCCAAAGCTTATTCTGCCTACCCCTTATTCATAACACTGAACAATAATGTAAATAACTACCAATGCCTTCCACTTAGCATTACAACAAAAAAATAAACAGAAACAGAAAATACAATAGTCATAGGAAAAAAATTTATATTCACGTTCTTCATACATTTTTATGATATTTCTTTTAAACATGGTTTTAAACATAAATATCGTTGTACAGTCTTTAAACTCAGGATTTAATTTGTTCCAGACATTTACTCCAACAACAGAAAGACAAAATCGCTTCATATTTGTTCTAGCATAAGGTTTCTTAAACACATGACTGCCTCTGAAATCAAAAACATTTTCCCGCATTTCAAACAACCTCTGAATATGAACCGGCAGCTGGTTATTTTTTATTTTAAACATGAATTGTGCTGTTTTTAGGTGGACTAAATCACTAAATTTTAGAGCTTTTAACTTAATAAAAAATTGAAATGGAAAAAAATGGAAATTGGATTTATATTAGTTTTGAGGGTATTTCCCCATACCTCAACAGAGTATGTCGTATACGGGAGAACTAGAGTGTTATACAATTGATACGAAATAGATGGATTTAAGAAGTCTTTGACTTTAGAAATAATACCTAATGATTTTGAAATTTTTTCCTTGATGTGGTTCATTTGTGTCTTCCAGCTTAACTTCTTATGAACAATTACTCCAAGGAATCTGACCTCATTGACCCACTTGATCTCTATGCCATTTATATAAAGATTTCTGTCCACATCAACAGTGCGATTTGTAAAAATCATAGATTTGGTTTTACTTTTGGTTTTGTAGAAGTGAGTTATCCTGCTTTTTTTTTTTTTTTCCAATAATCTAATGAAAACAGGCCAGGCCAGGATGAAAAACACTAAGAACTAATTTTCTGCTACGCTCAACAAATATCTAAACATATGCAGCCTCCGACTAAAGCCTTTCAGCGCATGTTCACGCTGCAGGAAAAGACTGTGACCCTGGTGATTCAGTGGGTGAAGCGGGAAGCCTCTGTAAGTGTCCTGTTGCAGATCTGATGAAACCAGAGATGCAAGTGGAGGGAGGGGGAGGACGAGGCGCTTTGATCTCCATCTACTTGAATGAGCACTGGCATAAATTGCCGCATCCACTATCAGCTGTGAAAATCAAATGAGATCTACAAAGCACGGGTCTAGTTCAGCTGATGCGCTCTAAGTATTGGCAGGGTCCAGTGAGATATCATTAACATGGTTGTAGTGGGAACAGACAGATAAGACTGACAGATAGGCTGCAGAAATGAGATAGCTGATTGTTTGTCCTTCTGATTCTTCGCCTTTTTATTTGGTCTTTTCATCTCGAATAAAAAAAACAAAACAAAAGCTAAAAGTAACTCAAACGCACAAGCGGCACTTTTTAGGTCAGCCAGTAAGTTGGCAGTAGGTTTAACTGCGTCACTGTCAAACTATCACCGTAAATCAACGCCATGTACTTGAAGATTGTTGGCTGACATGCAGTAGCCTGGAGCAAATGTACACAGCCACAGATGTATTATTTTCAGAGCAAACAGATTTTCCTATGAGAAATCCAAAAAAAAGTGGGTTGCCAAGAGAGAGAGAGAGTGTGTGTGTTTTTTTGTTTTTCTTTTTTGGATAAAAAAGACGTAGAACAATCACTCTCAGCCATCGCGTTTCCCCCGTTGATGAGATCACAATCCGTCTCGCTGAAATTTGGTTTGGGATTTTCCACCTACCCGTGTATATTCTTCACATCAATAAGACAATGTCGTAAGCTTAAAGTATTTGCTCGGTGCAAACTTTATGACTATGAGCGAGCGACGCTTGTTTTTACCCCGGATAAAAAAAAAAGCATTCAAAAAATCTGCTCAAATCAAAGTAAGTGTCTTTTTTGTTCTGGATGGTTTTAGGCGACACATGGCATGATTTTTATTGGATTTAATTCTATTTGTTTTTAAAATACTAAACATTAACATGATGAAGGCTACGCTTAGAAGGTAATAGTCTGAACCAAAAATGCAAAAATGTGTGAAATTTCCTTTTTATTTAACTTTTAACAGTTTTTATAGATCTTCTCAACAGGAAAGAAAAAAAAAATCAATTGCACATTATGAATACAATCTTTGTTACATACAGCCGCCCACACAACCCACCCTCCAACCGCCCTCAACCAATCTATCCCATACAATACACACACACACACACACACACACACACACACACACACACACACACACACACACACACACACACACACAC
>JAPTGZ010000006.1:31624332-31635338 GCA_029814645.1 Fowleria isostigma | reverse complement strand
ATTTTAATGCCTGGTACAACTAAAGGTACATTTGTTTGGACAAATATAATGATAACAACAAAAATATCTCATAGTAGCTTAATTTCAGAGCTGATATCTATCCATTTTCCATGATTTTATAGATAATAATAAGGTCTTACATCAATATTTATAACATTGTACTGACAAAAAAACAGTGCTTTTATTCATTCCATGTTTTCTTTTCTGTCTGTTTTTGTCACATTACACACACAGGAGTTAGTATTTAATTGCATAACCATTGTTTTTGATGACTTATGATGGTCTGATCATTATTTCTGCGACTGTTTAGTTTTGACCACTTCCTTTAAATAATTGTGTGCAGTGTTATGTATCAGAAACCTGTAACAGCATTATCAGTCAATTTCTAGAAGAATGTCGATAACTAATTAAAGTTTTAATTACCTAGCAATTCTTCTTGTGTATTCAATTTATTTTATTGCAACTATGTTATATTTAATGAAATTTTATTAGTCCAAATGACTAGTGCTCTATAATAAAATTATCACCATGCATAAATCCCACCTGATTTATTTATTTTACTATTCTTTATCTTATTTCATTTCTGTCTTTATCAATATCTGTGACATTGTAATGACAAAAACAGTACTTTTATTTATTTCATATTTTCTTTTCTGTCTGTTTTAGTCACATGATGGTAAATGGTCTGTACTTATATAATGCTTTTTCACACATTAATGGTACTCAAAGCGGTTTACAATACAAGCTTCACATTCACCCATTCACGCACACACTCATACACCAGTGGTGGGGTCTTCCACTATGCAAGGCACTACACCACCACTCAATGGGGGCAATTACATAGGGGTTCAGTGTCTTGCCCAAGGACACTTCAATATGCAGACAGTTGAAGGCGGGATTCGAACCGACCTTTCGATCATTGGACGACCCACTCTACCAACTGCGCCACAGCCTTACATGATACACACGAGTTAATACTTGATTGCATAACTGTTGTTTTTGATGACTTTTGATGGTCTAATAATTTTTTCCATGACTGTATCTATAAAAAAGTGATACATAATGAAAATTTCAATGTTCGGTCTGTGGTTAATTATCATAAAAACATCCTTATTGTCATGAAAATATATATATATATTTTTTTTAATAAAAGAAGTCATCTTCAAAGAAGGTGTGAGGTAAAATTATATTTCTGCCCCGTTTTAAATTACATCTTCAACAGAGGCTCTGAGCAGAAAATGATGATCCCACCACTAGAGAAATATCAAATCATTTGTATTGAGTCTAGGAATGTATAAAAAGGTTCAGCTATAAATTGAACCTTTTTATGATTCTGACACTATTACAACTGGTGGCGGATGGCGCCCAATGTTATTTGTGCTTGCACATTAAGGTGTGACCGTTTATTTCTCTCTGCAGACTGCTTTGAAGTGAACCCTGTGAGGAGCATCCAAAACGACAGGATATTCTGGTGAGTGCCCAAATTGAAATTAAAACCCTCTTTACATTTACATAATATGTGAGTCACATAGCACATCCAGACTGTGACGGGGCAAAGGGAGAATTCGGGAAAGACGATACACAGATTGAATCGATCACTGAGGCCACAATTGGCATGTGTGTTCTTACTACATTAACCCTTTAACTACCACGCCAGGAAAAACATGATGGAAAAAAAATGTGTTCAAGGTGTAGTTTAGTTTATTTCAAGCCTATCCACTCTATGTACAATACTAATGATATACACATGCACAATATTCAATACTGTTCATATACATATTATTAGGTGTACACAGATATAATGGAACATTTGCTGTAAACACTACATACACAGAGAAATTTACATAGAGATATGCAAAAGTTCAAGGTTACTTTATTTATTTACCTGTGGGTAGATATGTTTTGCAGAAAGAGTAATTGCATTTGACATTACATTACAAAACACACATTGAACGTGATTGGCAGGTACCTGATCGAGTGTCAAGACAATAGACAAGAATTGTTCAGTGTTCCACCATTCATCGATATAGCTGCATGGATAAGTAAAAAGATCAAATAAATGAGATCAAGTTAAATAAAAACAAGATGCAATAAGGAAAGTTAAGGAAATTAAAACAGACTTTGTGATAAAAAAAACCAACAAAAAACAGGATAGGAAAGAAATTTTTTTTTAATTAAAAGTCCCAATAATAAATAGAGCTAAGAAATAGGATAAATAGAATAAAGTGAAGTGAAATGTCACTACCTAATATTATTCCCTTGGGTGAGTCATTTCTAGATTTTTATACCATACTAATATTAACTCAGAAAGTGTCAAAAATTCCTTACAAGATATTATTTTTCAACATATTCATGATGTACTACCATTAAATGTTGAATATTTGCAGTAATAGATGAACAGAATGTTTTGATTTTATACTAAATAATCCATTATTTTATATTGATTATTTTTTTCTACTTTTGCCATAAAATAATAAATCAACTATGTGGTTGAGAAAATTAAAAAAAAAAAAATTACGTAACTAATTTAAGTTTTTTAAATTTATTTATTTTTAGTTTATTGTTTAGCACGTGTGATTTTAGTGATTTTCATCTTTCTGACTTCCTGATTGGAGGGGGAATGAAGTCGCATACCAGTGACAATCACAGTGACACCTGGAGGATTTCTGGAGTATTACACACTCCTCCCAAGTGGTAGAGGGGGCTCAATTGGCTTAAGTTAAGTTAGGTGATTTGATTTTGATTTTTTAAATTTTTTTTTGAACTTGTGCACTCCATGTACTTATTATATACATTTCATTATGTGTACACAGATATACATAGAGAATTTGTTGTTAACACAATATACATAGAGAATTTTACATAAACAAATATACATAGACACTGGTTAGTTTAATTTTACTTTAGTTCATTAGTTTATTTTGAGCTTATGCACTCTGTATACAGTGGTAATTACATATACATGGATAATATTCAGTACAGTTCATATACATTTCATGCATATGTACACAGATATTCATGGAAGGATTGCTAAAAAAATAAAAGGAAAAATGAGAATATCGTGCACAAAGTACACACAACAATTATACATGAAGAATCTACATATAGAATTATAGATCTAGAACTATACATGAAGTAAACATTGTGTGTACACAATATACATAATACATTAATATAGTCAGCATATACACTATTCAGTACTATTAAGTTCTCCAATTATTGAAATGTAGTGACTCAAAATGTGCTAAACCACATGGTCGAGCAGCAGTTAAAGGGTTAACCAGACAAATTCTCCATTTTTATCCATTCCATTCATTGTCCTTTTTCATTCACGCGTGTGTTGAAATGAAAACACATAGGAGCTGTGATATACAACCCTCCTTTGTTCCGCCCCTGTTTGTCACATGCAGGTTGAAGCACATGTTCCCTCAGACAGGCGGAGAGGCAGCGCCTGTGCTCGGTGACACCGTTAGCTCTCCTCTCACATAGGCAGGGTTGGGCTGGCGCCACGGCTGTTTGCCTCATAGCCTGCGCAATGGGAGTCGGCTCCATTATCAGAGCTGCTGCTTCGCCACCCTGCAGCAAACCCAGCATCCTCCGCTCCTGCAGATTTAATTTCTTATCTCAATAGGGAAAACAGCCCCTCTGATGAACAGAAGAAAACACCCAGGGCCGCTCTGAACACGGACACAGAATACATACAATTGATCATTTGATAAACTTATGAGCATGCATGGCTCTGATATCCCTCAAAGGAATTTATGTTTGGTCATAGAGAATTTGCTTTATGGCTGTAAATAATGACTCAGGGAGGGGAAGTTCTTCTGACTATTAATCCGAAGCTCAAGCAATTATTTATGGAGCTGCCATCAAGGACATATCAAACATTAAAGAGATTCCCTATTAGGTGAGTGTCTGTAATGTGCCGCCACCGCCGCCGCTGCCGTGTGCTCTACATTCTCTGACAAACCCGTTCTGGTCCCTGTTAGTGTTTGCAGATAGATAAAGGCGTCTCTTCAACAGCTATACTCTCACGTGACATAAACTCAGCTTGAACCGAGCCACACGCGTGTTCTTTTTGTTAAAAGTCTTGCAGGAGCACATTATCACCTCTTACAGAATGAAGCAGCTGGATACCTTTAATGACATATTTTCATAAATGCCTTTGTGAGGGAAAACTCACCGGCTTCTCACTGTGATGTTACTTTGGGCTTTGTGCCCATTGTTTTCTCATTTCCTACATCTTTGACAACCCACAAAAGTTCTCTCGCTCCATTTGAAGTAAGTAGTCAGAGCGTGTAATGGAACTAAAGGATCTGACTTGTTGTGGCTTTTCCAGCCCTTTACTAACAGCTTCATCAATGTCATGGAAAGCCACTACACTGGTAATTGTGTGCCACCGTTCTCAGGCTGTAAAATAAAAGTTATTATGTGAGCCCCAGAGAAGTTATACGACATGATGGTACCTGGGTAAATTATAGCTTTCTTATGTTGCTACGTATTTGAGTTCTGATGTGTCAGGAGTAACCGGATCTTCATCACAAACAATGCTGAAATATCCACACTTTGAATGAATGAATGAATGGTTTGTTTTTGGATTGTACATTAATTAGTGCTGGCAGAAATTAAAATCATTAATCATGATTAATTGCATGGATTTCTGAGATTAATCATAATTAATTCCAAAGTTATGTGCAGTATTCAATAAATAATGCAAAAGTAGCATATTTTTCACAAGTTATAATAAAACTGCATTAATGTTCACTAAAATAATTGTCAGCATTATTTAATGAATGCGTTAATGCGATAATAGCCCATTAACTTGCCTAGCCCTAACATTAATCATTGCACTTGTTACAATAATCATAATAAACATAAAAAACAAAGCACAAAACAAAAAACCAAAAACAAAGATATATATCTATATATATACACACACACACACACACACAGTGAAGTTACCATATTTGGTTCCTTATCCTTAAGTGGAAAAAAAAAGGAAAATAAATAAAAACCACATGATATGGTGAAAATAACATGTATTTTAGAACATCATAACATCACTTTATGACTATTACAACTACAGTCACATAAAAAATGATTATCCCACCCTATCTTTTCTTCAGTTTCTTGTTCATTTTAATGCCTGGTCCAACTACAGGTCCATTTGTTTGGACAAATATAATGATAACAGCAAAAATATCTCCTAGTATTTTAATTTCAGAGCTGATATCTATTAATTTTCCATGGTTTTCTTGATAATAACCAAAATCACATCAGTTCTTACATCAATAACTATGACATTGTACTGACAAAAACAGTACTTTTAGACATTCCATGTTTTCTGTCTGCTTTTGATGTCTTTTGACGGTCCGCTAATTTTTCTGCAAATGATCCAGACACCTGTCCACATCCACATCATCCCTTTAACATCATTCCTTACATTAGTACCATTACTTCACGGTACGTAACAAAGCAGATCCACTCAGTGTTCATACAGAGGTGGACCTTACAGACCCTGTAGACCACATTGGACTTCAGATTATTGACTCACTGTCCTCACTGTCACTGTTGCTGCATTGTAATATATGTGGAAATGACCAAAAACAGTCACTTCCCTGATGAAGGGTTACATGGAGGTTATAGTGCGACATTATGTGTACGTTATCACACACATACAGTAAACGAATATCCTCTATGTCGATGATGTATGTATGAGCGACTTCAACCCAGGTCGGGCTAAATGTTTCAGATATTGAATGTGATCGTTTTCAGGTGGCTGGGGTTTACATACTGTGACACTGCGGAATGATATTGATTATTCCGGCTTTGAGCTCAGAGTCCTCTGTGATGCTTCTCTGCACAAGGGCAGGGTCTTTGCTTCAGCGCTGCACATTGAAATCGACTCTATCAGCTAATTTGGCAATTGAGTTAAAATAGAAAGTTAATAATCCATAGTTTGAGCAAAGTGTTTAAAGTGAAAGTCATTGTGGCTACTATTATTTTCAGCCGCAATACATGAAAAAGGAATGCGTGCTTTTTTATTTTTAATTAAAAGAGAAAGAAAAATCGTCTGAATACTGGATGTGGGTGAATTTATGATTCCGCGATTGTCTGAAATGCATTAATTCAAAGGATGTATTCCGAGGCAGTTATAGTTTTAGTGTTACATTTTAAATTAAATACAAAAGTTGATGAGTGGTCATGGTATTGTTAATTATCATCATTTGTCTTGAGAGGATTTCTTTGGTGGGGAATCGAGTGCAGGAAATGAGTTTGACACCTATGACATTATCCCGTCGACAATACTTTCATTAGTTTTCTTTCTCTTCGCTAATTTATATAGAGCAACGCTTAATACGATGCAGAAGCCAGGGCAGAAATAATACAGATTCATTATTTTACACGGATTATGCATTTGTCATTATTTTCACGTGGCCTTCGTAGTCAAATGTGTCAGCTAGAAGTCGTTATTTTTAATGAGGGAAAAAAAAATCCGCTAACTTAACAACTCTGCATACCTTAAGTCTTTGAGCGTAGGACGTTAAAAGACGGAAATAATGCACAGTTCTCAGACAGGGAGAAAAAAGAAGTGATCAAACTTGTACTGTTGACAATTGTTTTGATTAGATTTCATTCTGCAGAGGTGTAAATAGGGCATGTTTGCGGTTTCTTTTTGCAGTGTACAGAGTTGTCTGTTCACTAGTCAAAACAAATCAGGGTCGTCTGTGTAACCCATAACTATGGTGGCCCAAAGAGGACAAAAACCCTAAAAAAAATTATCCGTTTTTAATAAATGTATTTTTTTAAATAAGCAATTGCCTTTTTTATTGAGATGACATATATTTTGGGGAAACATATTTTAAAACTTAATACTGAATTAAATTTTTGATGTTGCTCAATTTTATCTTGAGACAGTCTATTTTTTTAGGAGATTAAAAAAAAAAATCATACATGTTTA
The DNA here is from genome assembly GCA_029814645.1 of Fowleria isostigma. Lineage (NCBI taxonomy): Eukaryota > Metazoa > Chordata > Actinopteri > Kurtiformes > Apogonidae > Fowleria > Fowleria isostigma. Next base: position 31,628,377 of record JAPTGZ010000006.1, on the reverse strand, counting down.
TTTGATTTCTGATTACAGTATACAGAGTTGTCTGTTCACCAGTCAAAACAAATCAGGTTTGTCTGTGTAATCCTTAAGTACAGTGGCCCAAAGGGGCAGCAGCCCAAAAAAATATCCACTACAAGAAAAAGAAAGAGATTGGGATTTATAAAAAAAAAAAAAAGTATCTGAAAAATAAATGTACCCCTTAAATAAAAATAAACTTGTATGTATCTCCTAAAAAATTATATGTATATATGTATCCTCAGATAAAATAGACTTCTATAAAATAAAGTGTCAAAAATTTTAATATTAGGTTTTAAAATATGTTACGCCAAAATAAAATGAGTGTAGCAAGTCGTAAAAGTTGGCTGACAGAGATAAATGTTTATATGCATGTGCGATTCACATTGTCTGCTGACAGCCATCCCAAAAAATAAAAGCATGGGCTGAAAATTTTTAAGGCTTTCAGTTAATGTGGCTAATCCTAAGGAAGGGATGTCAGCACACACAGAGGTGGAAGGTTTTTCTTTTATAAGCATATGAATTTTTATATTTTCAAACACTTTTTTGATAAATGCATTTTTTAAAATAAGCAATTGTTTTTTTTATTTGGATGATGTTTATTTTGGGGCTCTTTTAAAGCCTAATGTTAAAAATCTTTTGACACTTTTTTTTTTATAGAAGTCTATTTTATTTGAGGAGGATAATCTCAAAAAAATTATGCAAGTTTTTTTATTTCTTTGTACAAATGTATTTATATTACAAGTTTTTTTTTTCATATATGTTCTTTTAAAGGGTACATTTACTTTTTGGATACTTATTCAGTAAATCACAATCTTTTTTTTTTATGGTATTTTAGAAGTCTGTTTTATTTGAGGAGATTATAAAAAAAAAACATACAAGTTATTTTATTTCTTTTTACAGATGTATTTTATTACAAACTTTTTCATACATGTTTGTTTCATTTAAGAAGTAAAGTTATTTTTCAGATACTTCTTTTTCAATAAATGATAATCTCTTTCTTTCTCTTATGGTGGATATTTTTTTGGGCTGATGCCCCTCTTGGGCCACTATACAAAACTGCTGACACTGTCTCAAATAGATGCCATCAGCAAGAATATGAAACTACAGTGAGGGGGGAGGGTTAGAAAAATCATTCAACTATATAAGGTTTGATGGAAAATTAAGATTAGAGTCCAATACATGTACAAGTAAATAAATAAATATTATGAAATTTAATTAGCAGGCATTATTAAGAATGCAGTTAAAATGCTTATTTAACAGTTCTCTTTCCCTTAAGTTTGACAAAGGTTTCATAAGCATCTCCTCAGGTTATGAAACTACCCGATGTTTTTCTATACAGAGTGAAATCATTACCACTCTACTTAATAATAATTAACCAGCCTTGAGCAAAGTTTTAAATAAATGATTGATTTTTACCTGCAGTGGTGCAGATAAATCGGTGTACATGTAAAAAAAAAAAGAATAGCTCTCACTTTAATATGTATTACTGTTTGTTAAATCCTGTATGTTTTCAGTATGTGCGGTCTTTTTATGTCGACATGTAACGTATGATGTTCTGCTCGCGTTATCGTGCACCGGGGGAAAAAAAAGCAGAACCCATTAACATGTGCTTTAAATCTTGTGAAATTGCAAAGCTCTCCGATTAACCATTTTCCGCCATAAAAGCACGTTGAGCGCACCGAAATATCAGCACACGAAAATATAGATTCTTGAGTCATTTCGAAATTAGACTCTCTTCATGCAAATGGCTGTTTTGATGTCTTTTGTTGGCATCTGCTGCTTTTCTCAGGGCGCTATAATTAAACAGGAGGAGGCCGCAACCCTTCTTTATTCTGTGTCAGTTTGAGAAATGGCTGTTGCGAAAAGCACTGTGTCAAAGTAATACTACAGTTGAACAACAGCTAGATTGCACAAACAATGGAAGGCTTTTGTAGCACTGTGTATATGAGAGAATTTGGGATTTAATTTTATCTTAGGTTTCTGCAGAATTTAGCTAAATAGCACCGAATGTGTTTTCCTGTGTCATATACAGCTCTGGAAAAAGATAACACACCACTGCAAAATGATCACTTTATCAGATTTGACCATTTATATGAATATGTTTGAGTAAAATGAACATTTTTGTTGTATTTTCTAAACTACCGACAACATTTCTCCCAAATTCCAAATAAAAAATATTGTTATTTATAGCATGTGCAATCACAGAAAAAAATATTAGACCACTCTATGTTTTCTTCAATTTCCTGTTCATTATAATGCCTGGTACAACTAAAGGTACATTTTGTATTTATTTTTTGACAAATATAATGATTAAAAACAATAACATCTCATAGTAATTTCATTTCAAAGCTGGTATCTATCCATTTTCCATGGTTTTATAGATAATAATCAAAAATCCCTTAAGTTCTTACATCAATATCTATAACATTGTACTGACAAAAACAGTGATTTTATTCATTCCGTGTTTTCTATTCTTTCTGTTTTAGTCAATGATACACACAGAAGTTAGTATTTAATAGTTCATCTAGAGGTTCTACAATGGTGTTGCATTGCCGGATTTATTTTAGAGATGGGGGGGGGCTTGGGGGTTGTTGAATTGAATGTCTCTCAGGTGCACATAATTTAGTCCCACTGTATCTTAATGTCGAAGCGTATTTTTAATAACATTCACCAGATCAAATGGAAAAGTAAGAGTCCCATAAAGTGTGTGCGTGGTAGGGGTATACATCTCCATCCATCATTCCATAAATGTTGATGCAGGAAGAACAGATTCGTTCTCTGCATTGCCTTTAGTTGGGCCTATGCTCCGCCTCCTCACCACAACAACTGAAGCCAGTTTTGTGCAGAGCTGTGCAAAGTTAACACCTGCCTTTTAGACGTGATCAATATAGATGCAAAAACAAAAACAACCACCACAATCAGTTTCAAGTTTTGTAAATTGCATCGTATGCACTATATATATGTATGTATTTGCATTTACTCTTCCCAATAATTTGGCTCATTCTGGTTGAAACACCCATATTACATAGTCATTGAAGCAAATGTGCAAAATAGGTTGCGCTATTTTGCCCATTTGAGAAACACAACTGTTGGTGTGTCCTGTTAGTAGATCAGCTCTAATGTATTTTTGTGTGTGCAGTCAAGTTTGCTAAGGTTGTCAAATTTTTTACACACACAAACCTTTAGTAAAGTAGGCCTGAGGAGTCACAAATTGTTGCCAGTATGGATGCAAAATAAGCATTAAATTATGTTTTAAGTAGTTTTAACCTTTTAAAAATGGACCTGTTTTTAGGCCTCTGCTCGAAAATTGCATACCCATTACAAAAATAGTATATCTCTGCAACTATAGGGTATATTTGAATTATTCTGGTGTCATAATAAAGAGAATACTTGTGTGATTTGTTCAGACATGTAAATATCAGTATATATGTTACTGATTAAGAGTAAATGGAGATGGCACACAGCACAAATGAAAAAGTTTCTGGTTAGCCTAAAAAAAAAAAGACTTAAATTTAACTTGACGAAACCTGTAGGAACCCTGCAGAGCAGAGGTCGAGTAGGTTTCAATGGTTATTTTTGGATTCCAGTTATTTTTGTGTTATTAATAGCACTGTTTTTGCCACCCAGCTAGTCCTATTGCAAGAAGATAGTGATGTCCACAGTAGTGGTTTTTATACTTCTCCTTGTTAAAGGGGGTTATATTTATTTAAATTAACTTTTATTCATCTTTGGTTCATTTATTTTTGTGTAGTTATGGCACGTCATTTGCACATATAAGGTCAAGACTTCCTGTGAATATTTCTTTGAGTACGCTGTACTGTCCCGCCCCAGCGCCTTGCCAGGGTCAACAGTTGTATTAATTACTCTCCAGTGACCACGCAGATGTTGAGTTCAACTTTATGGTACTGAAGTAGGGTAAAACTGGGAAATAAAAATACAATTCCATTTAGAACACAATTAAGAGAAGGCTCAGTAAAGAAGCTAGCCTAGCTTAGCTTAGCACATTCAGATATTTTTACAGCTCTAGACAACTCTAGAC
>JAPTGZ010000006.1:31509122-31519711 GCA_029814645.1 Fowleria isostigma | reverse complement strand
ACAGAGACCAAAACCAGTAATGATATTAATAATAATGATGCGAATAGAAAAAAATGTAAAGGATAATAATACGAGTTGACATGACTGGGACAGAGCAGGAACCAAACCGCCAACCTTCCAGTTATTGGACGACCTGCTCTAACTCTTGAGCTATGGCTGCCCCAAGCTATGGCTGCCCATATAGTAGTAGTACACTGGGTGTACTATATATATTTGCCTTCATTGTCAAAACTGTTTTTATCACTGCTTGAAAAAGGTCAACTGGACCAAAATGTTGCTTTATCTGCATTACTGCATTAGTTTTTTGCAAGTTTAATGGACAGTGTGCAGGATACCTTTTTTTTTTCAGTTATAGCCCACTGCTCCTCATATGTATGTGATGTGATGCATGATCTAGTGATGGGTTAAAAGCAGAGGATAAGTTTTGGTGTGTGTTGCATATTGACATGTGACAAACCACTGTCAAATAAGGATTCTATTCTATAACAGTTTATTAAACGTTGGCCGGGGTCATTCAAAAATTCTGGATCCATAACTCGTTGGTGAATTCTGTACAATTCTCTCCCAGAAATCCATTATGTGTGTCTGTTACCATAAGACTTTTCCTTATGCTGACATTAGGCATGGACCACACCCCCTTATCTCTCTCTGTGAGAATTGCGACATATCGTGAGATGTATAGACGGGATTTTAGGAGAATCACGCATCAGAAGCCAAACACTTTTCAATGGTAACACCTTTGTCGAAATTGTAGAAATATTGCTTTTATTTTGCAGAAAACTGTAATGGAAACCCAGCTACTGATGTTAAAAGGGCAGGGCCAAAACAAAGGATTAAGAACTAGAGTATGTAAACTTTGGATCAGGGTCGTATGGAGAGTATCTGCTGTCAGTATGATTTAAAAAGAGTAAATTCATTTATTTGATAATAAATGGCTTCACCCAACCAGTAACCACAAGTGAAAGAAACATTTTTGTATTATCATTCATATTCTCTGAAAAATGACCAAAAAAAAAAAATCACAAATTCTGACAGGATATGTAAAGTTATGAGCACAACTGTTTAAAATCTGTCATACAACTTATCAGCGTCGAATGGATTTAATCAACAGCTGCTGAAAAGTTTCCCACTGATGTTGGTTTGTACTTCAAGCTGTTTTACCTCCCTGAGAAAATGACATCACACAAGTCCAGATTTTAATGAGAGCTCTGATTGGACAGCAGTGTTTCACAGATAACGAGGTGCCCTGTTGTCTGTCAGACAGTAGCCAGCGAGCCGCATAAAGTGTGGATGTGTGTGTGAGGCTAGTGTAATGCAACAGACCGAAAAAAGAAAAAAGGCAACTGAGAATTTCCACTGCTGACTGGAGAATGCACAGGTTGATGAAAAATGACACCGATGCACTTGCGCTGTCTTGAACCCGCACGAGAGTTCTCATACGACAAGTTAGGAATGAATAAAGTAATGCAAAGCGTGACAGATAAAGTTTGCTTGTAGTTTATTTTTATCATGAAAATATATCCTGTATTTCACTGCTTTTTTTTTTTTTCGTTCAGGGCTGTTGGTGTTGTGAGATGTGAGTGCTTTTGCTACGGGCGAAATAAGGGCAAAATCGGTGGTGTTGAAAACGCCAGCACCACCTCAGCATAGTGGAAATGTGATAGAAGCTCTAAAATTAGTCACGACAAACTGGATGAACCATCAAACATGGTTAAACAAACACAGCATTTAGGTTTAAATCCACTGCAAGCATCTACCGAGCCAATTAAAATTAAATTTGCAAGCAGCGTTAGGCGGGACATTGCACCCCGCCCTGGCTCCGCCTCCTGTCACCGTCGACACCTCAGCTCCACTCATACCTCCCTGTCACCCTTAATGAATTAAAACTGTACAAACAGTTGAGTGTTTTGTCATTAGAATAAAGAAACGTTACTAACAGTCATTATGTAGCATTTTTAATGAGGCTTTAATTTTGAAAAACCCTACTATGTGTGTATGCGTGTGTATGTGTGCGTGTGAGAGACAGAATCACTTTGAAAAAAGTCATAATTTTACCAATTTTAATTAGACTTTTATTTTTGAAAAACATTTGTGTGTTGTGCATGAGAAAGGGTCCTTTTTAATCAATTAAAATTGTACAGTCGCGCATTTAGACATAAAAATGAAGATTGATACTCGTTATGTGGCATTTGTAATCAGGCTTTTATTTTGAAAAATGCTAATGTGTGTGTCTGTGTCTGTAAGAAATTTCTGTTGTGATGAATTGAAATTGTACAAATTGTTCAGCATGTCATCAAAGGGGGGGGAGTATTAATATTCATGATTGAGCATTTCTAGTTGTCAGGGGTCTCAAATTTATGTTAGTTCAGGGGCCACATACAGCCCAATATGACCTGAAGTGGGCTGGATCATTGAAAAAATAAAATAATAATATATAAATAATGTCAATTCCTAAATTTTGTATGTCTAATTTCTGTGTTTTAGAGTGAAAAAAGTAAAATTATATTATCAAAATGTTTACATCTACAAACTACCCTTTAAAAAAGTGAAAAACCATGAACAAAACAAAATTTATGAAGAAAAAAAGAGCAATTTTAACAATCTATGCATTATGTTGCCTCAGCTTCTCATTTTCACATGTTCATTCCAACTTACAAATCACAGTGGATTTACAAATAAATAAATCATTTAATCACAGGCCAAATATTGGTAAAATTGCATTTAATTCAAATTTTTTGTAAAAGGCTAGTCTGTCAATGTAAACTTTTTTTGTGTAATTTTATTTGTTTTTACACTAAAACAAAGAGAAAATTTTGTGGATTTTATTATTTCTAGTTTATTATGACAGTATTTTACTGGTCTGACCCACTTTAGATCAAATTGACCTAAAATTGATTTGATTGTTCAGTATAATTTTTGTATTTCACTAATTCCTCCCATGTACCTGACTGAACCCTTTGGTGGGCCGGTTTTAAGCCCTGGGCCGCATGTTTGAGACCCCTACTCTAAGTAGTTGCTAAGTCCTCAACAGAGTAGAATGGTGGTTGAAGCTCTAAAATTAGTCATGAAAAATTGGATGAACCATCAAACATGGTTAAACAAACACGGTGTTTGGGTTTAAATCCACCACAAGTATCTACTGAGCCAATTAAAGCTGCAAGCAGCATTGGGTGGGACTTCACACCCTGGCTTGGTTCCACCTCCCATCACCATCAACACCTCAGCTTCTCACTTTCACATGTTCATTACAACTTACAGATCACAGTAGTTTGACAAATACACAAAACATTTAATAACAGGCAGAATAGTGGTAAATTTGTATTTAATTTAAAATTTTTGGTAATATTTTTGTGTAGTTATACTTTTTTTTACACTAAAACAAAGAGAAAAATTTGTGGGATTCATTATTTATAATTTATTATGATAGTATTTTACTGGTCTGACCCACTTTAGATCAAATTGGTCTAAAATTGATTTGATTGTTCAATATAATTTCTATATTTCACTATCAGACAGGCAGAATATTGTTAAAATTGCATTTAAATTTTTTGTAAAATGCAAAAGGCATTTTTGTCTAATTGTACTTTTTTACACTTAAACAAAGTGATAATGTCATTATTTCTGGTTTATTATGGTAGCCATTTACTGGTCTAACATAGTCAACAATGGCGATGGAAGCTCTAAAATTAGTCATGACAAATTGTACAAACCATCAAACAGGGTTAAACAAATACAGCATCTGGGTTTAAATCCACCGCAAGCATCTACTGAGCCAATTAAAATTAAAGCTGCAAGCAGCATTGGGTGGGACCTTGCACCCTGCCCCGGTTGTCCCTCCCATCACTGTCAACACCTCAGCTTCTCATTTTCACATTTGTTATAAGTTCCAGATATTGTTAAAATTGCATTTAATTCAAATTTTTGTAAAAGGCTAGTTTGTAAATGTAAACATTTTTGTGTAATTTACTTTTTTCCACTGAAACAAAGATGAAAATGTCATTATTGATAGTTTATTATGATAGTAATTTATTGGTCTGACCCACTTTAGATCAACTTGGCCTAAAATTGATTTGATTGTTCAATATAATTTCTGTATTTCACTATCAAACAGGCAGAATATTGTTAAAATTGCATTTAACTCAAATTTTTTGTAAAAGGCTAGGCAAAAGGCATTTTTGTGTAATTGTACTTTTTTACACTGAAACAAAATAATAATGTCATTATTTCTGGTTTATTATGGTAGCCATTTACTGGTCTAACATAGTCAACAATGGCGATAGAAGCTCTAAAATTAGTCATGACAAATTGGACAAACCATCAAACAGGGTTAAACAAATACAGCATCTGGGTTTAAATCCACCGCAAGCATCTACTGAGCCAATTAAAATAATTGTTCCTGTACCTTAAAAAGACACACAGGCACATACTGCTGTTGACTGACACATTGGATGTGGCAGGGATCAAACGTATTACCCTGTGGAGTTGGATAAAGTGGTGGGATGAAGCAAGTAGAAAGAGTAGACGCTCGCACAAAGTCACTTGTCATCTCTTCACTTTATCTGCGTTAACAGGCGCGCTCATCAACACTGACGCTTAAGGCATTAGCAGGCAAGATGGATGCCAAAGAGGGTAGAACCACTGGCAGGACGGCATCTGCACATCAGCGTTTGTGTTCCACTGGGGTCCTGTATGGTTATTACAGCCAAGGATCACTTTTTACTCCTGTCACCACAGGCGTGTTTTCTCCAAGAGTGAAATCAATACGTCTAAATGGGAATCAGGGAATCAGAACCTCCTCAAAACCTGGGTATCATCCCATATAATGTCTCTATCAGATGGACTTAAAAACAAGCGGCGTTTCCACTGTTTTCACCTTTACTTTTTGTTGCGGTGATTTACATGACGGGTTTCTGTCTAATTCTGCACTACATCTCAGAAGTCTGGGGAAAGCAGAGAGCATGAAAAGGTCATAAAAATCCTTGCAGCCTGCTGACAAGCGCCCTTTTCTGCCTGTAATTCTCCAGCCTGGTGGGAATTCAGAGCAAGAAAAACACACAAAGCTTATTATGTGATGGAAATATATATATATAGCTCTGTGGCGTTATACAAAAGCATCCATCGGCAATCAGTCAAAACATTATGTAGTTGGGGTGCAATATTGGCTGATGGTACATTGTTTATGATAAAAAGTAGATAAAATAACATGTAAAAAAAGAACACATTTATTCCAAATCCATTCGCAATCAGTCAAAAAATTGTATAGTTCAGTCATGATGTAGGCTGATGGTATATTGTCTATGATAAAAAAATATATATATATATATTTTTTTTTTTTTTTTAATAAATAGCATGCAGTTATTTCAAATCCATCTGCAATCAGTCAAAAAATTATATACCGTAGTTCAGTTGTGATGTAGGCTGATAGTACATTGTTCATGTCAGAAAAAAATGTAAAAATTAAATTAAATTAAATTAAATTAAATTAAATTAAATTAAATTAAATCAGAAGCTCACATTTATTCCAAATCTATCTTCAACCAGTCAAAAAAAAAAAAAAAAGTAGTTTAGTCATAATGTAGTCTGATGATACATTGTCTATGATAAAAAATAAATAAAATAAAATGTAAAAAAAAAGAACTCATTTATTCCAAATCCATCTGCAGTCAAAAAAATATATAGTTCAGTTGTGATGTAGACTGATGGTACATTCAGCCTTTTTCCACCAAAATACCAGAAACTTTTATTACCAAGAACTTATTAACCTGGGTAAAACAATTCCTGGTAATCTGTGTGTATTGTTTTTCCACTCCAAAGTTCATGGTAATTTATTCAAATCAAGCTGATGACGTATGGGTAAATGGAAATAAACTGCTGCACAGTGGCTTAATGGTGGTTGAACGGACTGCAGAATGCTGCACGTGTGGTCCACCAATCAGCGTTCTCCAGCACACGATTCCAGGTGATCTGAAAAGTACTACCTCCCTACCAGGAACGTTTTTGGGGAAAGTTTTGGGCTGAGGAAAAGATTTTTACGTGGGTAATTTAGATGGAAATGCAAAAGTTTAAAGTTCTGGGTAATGCTCAAAGTTCCTGCAGTGGAAAAGGGCCTATTGTTCACGATAAAAATAAACTAGACTTTCCTACATTTCCTGAAGGAACTGTAACCCATGTGCTCGCCTCTTAGTGGTTACATTCTTGATTCTCTGATAAAAAAAAAAATTATTAATTTAAATTTAAACTAAAAGAAGAACACAATTATTCCAAATCCATCTGCAATCAGTCAAAAAGTATAGTTTGGTTGTGATTTAGAGCTGATGGTACATTGTCCATGATACGAACTAAAGTTGTGAAAAAAATATCGATATAGCAATATATTGCGATACTTTGACCTCCAAGTAATATCGATACTTCAACCCTTAATATTGATTTTTTGGAAAAAACGAAAATAATAATTTCTTTGCAACATTAGTTTAATTCACAGTAGTGTAAGTGACAAACTTGATCCATTTTATGTTTAATGCACTTTTTGTTTTAATGCACTTTAAGAGATGTACTTTATGTTAAGTGTATGTTTTGTATGTAACACTGCATTTGAATAATTATTTCAAAAACAAAAGGGGAAAGTTGTTCTCAATTAAGTAGTTTTGACTTAATTTGTCCTTTCAATTTTGTGAGTATTGTGTGATTTACGTTTACATCATCCCTATTTTATCTTAGTTAACTCTGTAGAATATTGCAATATATCACAATATCATGATATTTCGTGATGCTATCGTATCGTGATCGTGATTCATACTGTATCGTGAGGTTCTTGCCAATACTCACCCCGAATAAAAACTAAATAAATGTAAAAAAAAAAAAATTAATAAAAAAAAGGACATGATTATTCTCAGTCCATATGTAATCAGTCAAAAAATTATATAGTTCAGTTGTGATGTAGGCTGATGGCACATTAGCTATGATAAAAATAAAAAAAACCCACTCTGTTATTTCCATTAAAAGGGTACAGAGACACGCGCCTCTGACAGGGTTGGCGCTGCCTTTCATCATCGCAGGTGCCATTATTTCAGAAAAGCTCCATTTCATTTTGTGATTGATGCCTCGCTGGCAGTCTCAGCAATCTTGGTCAGAGTCGGGGTTTTTGCAGCAGGCTCTTATAAAGGCTATGATGCTATTTATTAATTCAGAGATGTCTATTTTTTACCTGTGTGTCTTGTGTTGTGTTCTGTCTGTCTGGTGCAGGACCTGGAATCGGATCGACCATGGAGCGGCTGGTTGTGTGCGTGCTGCTCTGCGCGGCCCTGGTGAAGGGAAACAGCTGCCCCGGCCGCTGCATCTGCCAACACCTGTCCCCCACCCTGACTCTGCTCTGCGCTAAGACCGGTCTGCTGTTCGTACCCCCCACCATCGACCGCAAGACCGTCGAGCTGCGACTCACTGACAATTTCATAACCATCATTCGCAGGAAAGACTTTTTCAACATGACTAGTTTGGTCCACCTCACCTTGTCCCGTAACACCATCAGCCAGATCACGCCCCACGCCTTTGTGGGTCTCCGATCTCTTCGGGCGCTGCACATGGACGGAAACCGCCTCAGCGTTATTAAAAGCGACCACTTTAAGGGTCTAATCAACCTGCGCCATCTAATCCTCGGGAACAACCAGATCCACCAAGTGGCGCCCACCTCTTTTGACGAGTTTGTTTCCACTATAGAGGATCTAGATCTTTCCAACAACAACCTCCGCAGCCTGCCGTGGGAAGCCATAGCCAGAATGACCAACATCAACACCCTCACGCTGGACCACAACCTGATCGACCACATCGGAGCAGGGACTTTTACGCTGCTCACCAAGCTGGTCCGTCTAGACATGACCTCCAACCGGCTGCAGAAACTGCCACCAGATAGTCTGTTCCAACACGCGCAGGTACTGTCCGACGCCAAGGGTTCCAGCTCGTCCACTTTGGCCGTTAGCTTCGGCGGAAACCCACTCCACTGCAACTGCGAGCTGCTTTGGCTGCGTCGGCTGACCAGAGAGGACGACCTGGAGACTTGCGCCTCGCCAGAACACCTCATGGACAAGTACTTCTGGTCCATCCAAGAGGAGGAGTTCATCTGCGAGCCCCCGCTGATCACCAAACACGTGGCGACTAAACCCTACGTGATGGAAGGTCAGGGAGTGACACTGAAATGCAAAGCTGTAGGTGATCCGGACCCGGACATCCACTGGCGGTCTCCAGATGGGAAGCTGGTGCATAATAATTCCCGCACCATCCTGTATGATAATGGCACCCTTGATATTCTCATCACCACGCTGAAGGACAGTGGGGCGTTTAATTGTGTGGCGTCCAATGCCGCGGGCATCGCCACAGCTGCTGTTGAGATCAACATGATCCCCTTGCCCCTGTTTGTTAACAACACGGGCCACATGCGGGAGGACCCGGGCCTCTCCGACATCACCACCTCCTCCAAATCTGGCAACGACACCAAGGGCTACGACAAGCAGGACAGGAGAGTTATGGTCAACGAGCTGACCTCCTCCTCGGCCGTGATCCGCTGGCCGTCCGAACGCCATATCCCCGGCATCAGGATGTACCAGATCCAGTACAACAGCACGGCAGATGATACTTTGGTGTACAGGTAAGACGGACTAGAATGAATGAAAGAATGAAAGAATAAATGAATGAATGAATGAATGAATGAATGAATGAATGGTTTATTTTGGTTTGTATATCCATTGTTGCACTCAGCACAATAATCATTTCATTTTATTTATGTATTTATTCTAATGATTGATTGACTGATGATGATCTAATGATTTAGCCCAGTCTTTCTCAAATGGGGGTACATGTACCTCCAGGGGTACTTGAAATTTTTTTGTAAAATTACATTAAAATAAATTAGAATACATTTTGGGCGGCCGTGGCTCAGGATTTATTTCATTCCATTTATTTGATTCATGCCAATCTCAATGATTGTAAAGGAGCAGGATGAAGAAAACTTAAAATACTGTACCTGCCCTTTTCTTACAACGTCTAATACATCAGAGTCACCATTACAGCTATTACAGCAAAAAAAAACAGTTTACTCAACAGTCAATAAAATAAACAAATCCAACATCCATAAGTAAAACTGTTTCATTACATATTTTTTTTTATAAATTTTCCTCTATTCTCTCCTTATACAACCTCTTAAACTGAAAAATATTCATGCAGTGCTTCTCTTCCATTGACAAAGAATTCCATATTCTGATCTAAAAACACAAATACACATTTGTTTTCCAATAGTTCTTAACTTTTGCTGTTTAAAATTAAACTTCCTTCTATGTTTTTCAACCTGATATTAAAACAAATAATCAAATAAAAAAACTTATGGGTGCACGTCTATTTCTAGCTCTAAACACAACCTACAAAGTCCTTTATTCTTCTAACTCTTTAAACTTAAACAATCCTGATTTAATAAATCACTCATTTATGTGTTCCCTGAGATTTACATTGTATCTTATTCTTTTTGCTCTTTTCTGTAATAAAAACAATGGCTTTGTGTTACTCATATATGTGTTGCCCCCATACTTGTATAAATAACTTAAATATGGCAGAATAAGTCAACAATGTGGAATCTCATTTCTTTATAATTTAATATATATTTTGCTTTATTCAATACCAAAATATTCTTAGACACCATTTTTTTTTTTTTTACATAATCGCAGTAAACACAAAACTATAAAGGCATAGGCTAGAGGTAAAAGCTTATTTACATTAAATTAGATATATACTGTATTGAATATTCTCATTATAACAAAAACCAGCAATAAAACATATCAACCATCTCAACATTTTAATATTTTTGATGATTTCACACTTATTTTCCGAACTTTGCCCAAGAAGTGAACAACCCAAATTCATCATCAACTCCATCCAATTTGAAAAAATAAATAAATGGTACTGGAAAATTAAATGTTAAAGTAAATAACTAGGGGTTTTAACACAAAATTAAATTAAAACAGTTAAAAATTACAATAAATATAACAATTTTTGTCACATTTTACAGATAACTTCATAGAAAATGCCTTTCAATTTTCTTTTTCTGTCATGTATTGGCACATGAAATAATGTATCAAGCCATACAGGGTGTCATAAAAAATTTGACATCATTTTATCACCTAATAATTTGTTTAAAATTTATTTGCTCAGAAAAGTGTAATCATTTTTATTTTTCTGCTTTCAGGAATAGAAATGCCGTTTACTGCAACAGAAAAAGCATTCTGTGAATTGAAGTATGCCCAAACAGTCAAATGTGAATGCGCAACGTAAATTTTTTAGAAAATTGAACATTTGTAATAGCTTTGGAACATTATAAAATTAGCATCCCCCAGAAATTTTTGTTTGAAATTTGTAGAATAAAACATTTTATGTCCAGAATAAATCCTATTAAGTTTTATTTCTCCTGACCATGCAGTCGTTCCGATATGGACTTCTCAAATGATATACATTTTTTTGGGACACCCAGTACTATTAACCCATAAGGACCCAGCGTGACATATGTGGCACTTCCCAAATCAATTTTTCTTTATGTTTAACTGTCCTTAAGT
>JAPTGZ010000006.1:31415735-31426208 GCA_029814645.1 Fowleria isostigma | reverse complement strand
CTGGGTTTATGTTCAGTTAATGATAGATTTTGCTGCAGAAGTCACTTTTTCTTCAGTTTTCTCTGTTTTTAATATAATAATCCTCACTTTTACTCTAAATTTCTATCAACATCTACATGATTAATAAATTAAATGTTGGAAAATACCTGAGTTTCACTGAAAAAAACACAAAATACAGAGGATAACATTACAATAAATGGTGATAAACCACTTAATAACAGTTAAATAAATAGAGAAAAAAACAAATGTCACACTGGGTCCTTATGGGTTAAGGAAACACTAGTGCCATGATCGTGACATAATACTGTGGCTGTCACCTCAAAATTTGTCCTCAGTGGTGTGTGGAGGGGGTCACTAAATCCAAATTTCACTTAGGACACCAAAACAGCCAATATTTTTGTACATATCTTCTACTGTTTCATTGAAAATAAAACAGTGGATTCCATTTGGCTGTTGTGTTTTAATTATATGAAGCGACAAAATTGTGTCAAAGTTATGATTTTTTATTTCAGGCTTGCAATATATATATATATATATATGTGTATATATATTTTTGTTCCCCTTTGAAAAAGCCTTTTTATATTTATGGGTGTCATTGAAATGGTTTTGTATATATGTAACTATTGACATTACAGTTTCAAATGTGTATTACTTAGAATAAGTCATAAAATCTCAGTAACAAGCTGGGATATCTTATTGAGATAATTTGGAGCCAAAATGCTTAAAACAAGTCAAACAATCTAACATTAAAACTGCTTAATTAGAACTACACTCAGAAACATGAATAATGACATAGTTTTAGTATTTGCATCTATTTGATTTCATGTAAATTATAAAAAAAAAAAAAATTGAATTTATTTTTCAAATTCCTTAAAAACAACAAAAATCTGTAAATTGCGAAAACAATTACATTTAATCAGTAAAAATGTATGAATGTTGTTTAAATATGATGAGCTGTGGATCAACCAAGATTTAGTTAAAATTTATTAGATTGGTTTACGTCAAGATTTCAGAACATCCATATTTGCCGCATTGTATTTAGTACTTGACATTTTACTCATGAATATGTAATTGTTACTGTACATCGAGTGCATAAGCTTGAAATAACAAAACTCAACTAAACTAAGACATTTCCTCTTCCTTAGATTCCACTTTTTGCAGTGTGTGGACGCAGGAAACACCAGGCAAATGAGACAGGATGCATAAAATAGTAAACTGTTTTTATTCTTTTTTTTTTTTTAACCATGCCACCGAACACTGACGCATACAGAGTTGTGCCTGAATCCACACTGAGAAAAAACACTTTCACACACTGTGTTACAAAGCTGTAATGAAGAGGGATTTTACTGCACACATGGCAAGAAGAACAACCCTGATTGGATACCAGGTCGAGCTTTGATCTGGCCCTGAGGTAGACAGACATTGACATAATCTAAACAATGCTAATCACATCCTTCTAGGACACATCAAATAAAAGGACATCTGCATTATCACAACATAGAAAGATCAAAGAAAAAAACCCTTTTCAAACAAAAGTGCTCTATTTCTTTTGGTCCACCGAGGAAATCCATTTATAGTGCATGTTCATGTAGAATAGATACAGTGAATGTGTGTTTTCATGGCACTGAGTGTTGTTGGCTACTTAAGGAGGCATTGGTAATGCCCGCAGATGCCAAGATTTACTTTACACACTGTTTTTTCGTCCAAAGATCTCAGTCCATTGTCACTTTGAAGGGAACAATTTGAGACAAGCGTGTACTTTTTTTTTTTCCTTTTTCTTTTTTTTTTTCCTTTTTTTTTTTACATCAAAATTGCTTGGAACTTGCATCAGAGTATCAGCGACTATCACAGTATGTTGCTTCCAGTTGCAATGTTCAGACAAGTGGATCTACATGGCAGTCTATCTTTAATTAAGTAACAATAAACAAACACCCAGAAACAACTACCAATAGCACAGACCCATGTACTCAAGCACATCAATGCTCTACTTATAAAAGAGGCACAAGGGAGGGATCTTAATCAAATCAGAGACTTATAAAACACACACATTAAAGATGTTTCTCAAATCATACCAAATGTAAACAGATAGCAAATTACCGTAATACAAAAATACAACATGTTTAAATCTATAAGGCCCGTGTTTAGGCTCACATAAGGGAATAACATACCATGACAGTTTGTACATTACAGCTACACTACAACTGACAATAACCTGCTCATAGTGATTCAATGTCAGAATTTTTCTTTTCGTGTTTTAAAAAAAAACAACTTGTTTTCACGTTTTTCCCTCAAAATTTTCCTAGAAAATTCTGATTCTCGGGTGTAGAAGACATCTATATATAGTTAATGTTTAAAAAAAAACTACACATAAAAGCCGTGTCGAGGCATTTTCTTTTTTTTTTTTTTTTTACACACTGTTTGACCGTTTTACAATGGTATATTAGGGCCACGTAAGGAAATAAAATTGCTTGTCACTGTGAGAATAAAGTCGGAATACTTTAAGAATAAAGTCAAAATATAATGAGAATAAAGTTGTAGTTTAAAAAATCATTTAACAAAATAATGTAGTACTTTTATGAGGTTAAAGTTGTAATATTTTGAGAAAAAGTCATAATAAGAAAAAACTCATAAAACAAAAATAATCTCATACTTTTCTGAGATTAAAGTCATAATATCTTGAGAATAAAGTCACAATATAATGAGAATAAAGTCATATTTTTTAAAAAAAAAACTCATTATTTAATTAAATTAATGTCATACTTTGAGATTAAAGTTGTAATATTTGGAGAATAAAGTTGTTGCGTTCACTGTAACTGGAAACTGTTGAATTTATTTTCAAAATATTATGACTTTACTCTTATAAAAAGTACATTATTTTTGTTAAATAATTATTTTTTTAAAACTACAACTTTGTTGTTAATATATTATGACTATTCTCAAAATATTACGACTTTAATTTCAGAAAAGTACGTTATTTTTGTTAAATTATGAGGTTTTTATTCTCAAAATATTATAACTTTATTCTCATAGTGACAAGCAATTTTATTTTCTTATGTGGCCCTAATACATTGTCGTACCATTTAAATCAGAATGGTAGTTTTTAGGAAATTAAAAGTATCAATGAATGAACTATTTGCAGTAGGTTTAAAACAAACAGTGAAATGCTTGGAGAGGTAGAGCTCGCTCTACTAGAAATCATCTCGAGAGACGCCGACTGTGATGAAAACCAGCACATATTTGGTAACAAATAAACAACATATAAATAGCAAAAAACCTATTACATTGCAAGAAAAAAAAACACAAATTGCGAGCCAGCTAGCTCGAAACAATAACACCCACTGCAAGAGAGACAAGGCAATTAAAGAGATCAAGCTCATGAGGTCAAAACGTGGCAGCCATTCAAGTAAAACATGCAGAAAATAAACGACTCCAAAATAAAAACCCGACAGCAGAAAAACAAAATGGAAAAGTCACAGGAAACGAGGAGAGAAAATGTTGCAGAGATCAGTCAGTCAGTCAAGCCTTCATGGAATTATTTTTCAGCATCTGCTGCACAATCATGAAGGTTGCTTCATGGTTTAGCAATCAATGAAAACGCAACTGCTACACGTACAGGTCAGCAGCCGCCGCCGCCGTGGCATTGATCTGCACCACAGAGGATCCATTAGAGATACAGTTACATCACAACTGTGTGTGTGTCTGCGGGAACCAGGGCTGGAACACCACAGCAGTCGTCGAGTGGTTAATGGTTTAAAGAGTTTCTCAAGATGCTGCTTTTTTTTTCTTTTTTGTTTTGTTTTTTTTTTTCCAAGTTTCCTTTTGTTTTCAGCTTTTCACATTGACTGGACGTTTCTTTGGACCGGACTTTGATTCGACAAAACAGTCACTGACACTCCCCCTCCGGCTCTGAGTCAATACGAAGGCAGTTTTGGAAAAATTTGTAGTTTAATTGTAGAATGTTCTTTGAAACAAATAATGAAACTAATGGTTTGTTGCAGCCCTAGTGATTTCCACATGTCCGTTAACCCCGCAAACAGAATAAAACTCAAACATAGTGAAAATGTGCAGCTTTTAACATTATAATCCCACAAGAATTTAATTTAATAATAACCAGTGTTGGGAGGGTTACTTTTGAAATGTATTTTGTTACAGATTACAGAGTACATGCCCAGAAAAGTAATCTGTAATCCATTACATTACTCAAGATGAGCGTTGTAATCTGATTACTTGGATTACTTCTTGAATTCTAATCCCATATGAGTGTAGTAAATCCCACCATATTTCCTCTGTTGTCAACAGAATGACTGTTGTGTGTTCTGTTTTAGAGCTGGATGAATGTATTTGGTCTAAGCCTCATAAACACAGATGAACATGTGATGTACTCGTACAACCCAAAGGAACTTGTTTCTATATCTGGTTATAGAAAAAGAGACAGAGCGAATTCAACACAGATGTTGTTCTCA
The DNA here is from genome assembly GCA_029814645.1 of Fowleria isostigma. Taxonomy (NCBI): domain Eukaryota; kingdom Metazoa; phylum Chordata; class Actinopteri; order Kurtiformes; family Apogonidae; genus Fowleria; species Fowleria isostigma. The sequence continues at coordinate 31,421,745 of JAPTGZ010000006.1, read as the reverse complement.
GCTCCATAATGCCAGCGGTGACAGAGGAAATGGAGATGAAATACGTGGGAAACTGGATTTGTGACAGGTGATAGAAACTAATAGAAAGTAATCCATTGATTTTTAAAAATGTACCTCTAGTCTGATTACCATGTATTAGATTGTAACTGTAATGGAATACAGTTACTCATATTTTGTATTCTAAATACATAATCCCATTACATGTATTCCGTTACTCCCCAACACCGGTAATAACAGTTGCCTACCACAAACGTAATACCTCATTTCCCAGTAAAAATCTGTAGTTTCCAAAATTGTAATAACTTCACACATATGTAATAAATTACTACATCACATGCATTTAAGTCATGCATGAATGTTCATTCATCTTTCTTTTTCCTCCGATTTATTTCTGTCCTTTGGATATTTGCCTCTTCAGAATGATCAGATGTTGCAGTTACACCTCATAGTACTGAAGTAGTAATATTTTGTTAAGGTGGGTAGGAAAGTACTTCCCCACACAATATTGGAATAATTTAAATAGGAAATAAATCTGACTCTGGCATAAGGTTAAAAGACATTTAGAATGAACAAGGTTTTGTATTTTGCACACATTTACAATTGATTTTGTAATTTTTTTTGCATGTTCAATTTAATTCCAACTCAATTTATCATCAATCCAGACACCTAAAGAACATGCAAACGGAACTCTTATTATTCCTTGATTATTGATGAGAATTTTTATTTGGTCAATATTAAAACTCTTCTTGCAATGGTACTAATTCAGATTAGTGGGTGATTAACTACAAATACAAGTGGAGGAACGAAAAAGAATGGGCAAAAATATTGTAAAAGTTTTATTATTAAAGCTTCGGTATGAACTGATAGTATTTATTATAATTAAGTTTAATAGAAGCCTATGTTTGAACCATGTAAATAAAATGTCTGGATATGATTATTATAAAAGTGGAGAAACTGTAGGAAAATGAGGGATTACGTTTGTGGTAGGGCTGTACAATATGTGGAAAAAATATTGATATCGCGATAATGGAGGGTGCAATAATCATGTTGCAAAGATGTGCAATGATTTATTTTCTTTTTTTTTTATTAACTTTGTGTTTTCCACACCATGTGGTACCAGAGTGGTTTTCTCCACCACTCTAACATGATAGTTTTTCTGGTTTATCAACTGAACTAATGCTACTGCTGCTGGTTGAATGTAAGTTTACATGTTATTAATGTTGAAAAGATGTAAATATTTTCAGAACACAACTTTGTCCAAGGCCTGAACACTTATATTTATAGATTTTATTTGTATATGCAGTATTTACCAAACCAGACGTCAATGGAATACAGTTTAATTAAAGCTCTTCCATGGTGGTACTCTGACACTTAAGTTATTATCAAATACATCCATGTCATTTACACATTGTTATATGTGAATAAAATGACCAAATATTTGACTGTGTTTGTGTTTGTGGTAACAGCATCACCAGGTTCTACCACAGAATAGTGTCACTGATTGAATAGTACAGTATTTTGTCTAAAGTTATTAATAATAGAGTCAAAATACAAACAATTGAATGACTTTAACATCCTTAACTCTTTCTCTCTTGGACGCCTACTGGGAATAACCCAGATATATGTTACTAGTTCTACCCATGGAACATTTTGGTTTCCTTTGTGTTGTTTTTCCAGTGGCTACAATTGTCACTACTTCAGCAAACTTCAGGAAAAAACTGTGAAAAATTATTATAGTAGTAACTTGTATTTAAAAAAAAAACCCAAAATTTTAAAAAAGTTCGATTAATAAAAATAAAATAAAAATAAGAAATAACAAAAATTACAGAAAATGTACTATTAAATTTTTTAAATACATAAAACTAAATTTTAAAAAGTTAATTTTTAAAAATAAATAAATAAATAAAACAAAAAAATAAAGAAAAAAACAAAGGAAAAAAGAAAGAAAATGCATTATTTAATCCTACTGGTTGGCCTAGTATGGGTTGTGGTCACATCCATCTATCACAGCATCTGTTTCATTTGAAAAAACTGAACCTGTTCTCATGGTCGTCAAATCACATTTTTATGGGGGGAAAGAGTTAAGGAACATTTTTTATAAGTAGACAAAATTGGTATTATTTAAGGAGAACGAGAAATATCACAATATTATCATTATCATTATTATTATCACAATGCTGTACACCCATATCGCAAGTTTTGCCAGTATCATGCAGCCCTAGTTTGTGGTAGGCGACTGTTATTACGTTTGTGGGATTATTACGTAAAAAGCTGCACATTTTTACTACATTTGTGGGGTTATCACATGCCCCTGTCAGGTAAAAACCTTGTATCTCCCCAAATGGCAGCTTTCCTCTTACATGCATTTCCAGTTCATCCAAAAAGAGTCAGATGTTTCATTCATTTAATCCCCTACAGAACATGTGATCTTCCAGCTTTAAAAACTCGTAAAACCGTTGGTACAAAGTTTTCACCCTGCAGTGACACTTTGCCTGTGTGTGCATTCATTGTGTGTGTGTGTGTGTGTTTGTATGTGTGTGTGTGTGTGTGTGTGTGCGCGTGCGTAGAGTCTAAGTCCTGCTCAGACGTAACAGACGTACAGGTATGTCTTTTCTATCCTCCAGTCGGCCGGCACCTCCTCCGGTTTGTGGCCCTTCATGTGCTTCTGCATGGCGGCCAGACTCGGGCAGAAGTCCTGGCAGATGGTGCACTGGTACGGAGACGCGCCGTTGTGCGTGCGCAGGTGCTTGATCATTGCAGAGTAGTCTCTAGACCGCTGGTGACACAGCTTACACTCAAATGGCTTCTCACCTGAAAAATTCAACAATACAGCATTAACCTTGTAGACCTGGAGAGGAGGGCCTGCCAGGTGAAACGTGATTCACCTCTACCTCAGTCCACTGTACCTGTCGGGGGATTGTGTGGTTGTGTGGCGCTGCCGTTGGTTTACTCAGATCGGTTTGCCTTTTTTTTTTTTTTTTTTTTTACATTATCAGATTTTAGGCTGGACACTATTAGTCACCACCATTACGTTAGCATAGTGTTTTTGTATTTCTGACCTCGGTCCGAAGGTCAGATAACAATCTGTGACTTTAGCTGTAGATTTAGAAAGAGGTTATAATGAAAACTTTAATGATTTTTTTAAATATAATTGTTCATATTTTGTCCATGTACATACAGTTGTGGAAAAAATGATTATTCCACCCTATATTTTCTTTAATTTCTTGTTCATTTTTATGCCTGGTACAAATAAAGGTACATTTGTTTGGACAAATATAATGATAACAGCACAAATATCTCATAGTAGTTTAATTTCAGAGCTGATATCTATCCATTTTTCATGGTTTTATAGATAATAACCAAAATGAGTATGCGCCAACAGATTTATCTCAAAATCTTTAGTTTTCTTTGAGAATAAAAATTTTTATGGGACACTATACAACATGTTGTTCTTAGTTAAACATTTTTTTTTTTTTGGAATTTGCCAACGTTCACTGAGATAGTGATTAAAATCTTCCTTTTCAAAGGGGGTGGACTCATTTAAGCTGAGTACTATAAGTTCTTACATCAATATTTATTGCATTTTACTGTCAAAAACAGTGCTTTCATTCATTCCATGTTTTCTTTTCTGTCTGTTTTAGTCACATGATACACACAGGAGAAAGTACTTGATTACATAACCAGTACTTTGATGACTTTTGATGGTGTACTAATTTTTTCCACAACTGTACATTACAAGTGCTGAAAATACAAATGCAGTTCTGAGACACAGGTTAGTATCTAAAATGAAGTACATAATATTTTTAGGTGCTTTATTTTGATAAAACATAAATACAATAGAATACATTAACTTGTTGCGTTTAATGGATTTTCTGACACATAAGCTAAGAAGCAAAACAAAAGAAAAGTTGAGTTATATTCCAAATATAAATTGTTTTTGTAAAGTTATTAACATTGCTATAACATTGCTATTAGTAACTGTAATTAAATAACTTCTTCTTAGTAACTAATGAATTAAAGATACCTTTATTTTATAATGTCATTTTGCAACACTATTGCATAAACTTATGGAAAAAATTATTAGACCACCCTATGTTTTCTTCAGTTTCTTGTTCATTTTAATACCTGGTACAACTAAAGGCATATTTGTTTGGACAAATATAATAACAACAACAAAAGTATCTCATAGTAGTTTAATTTCAGAGCTGATATCTATCCATTTTCCATTGTTTTATAGATAATAACCAACATCACATCAGTTCTTACATCATTATGTGTGACATTGTACTGACAAAAACAGTGCTTTTATTCATTCCATGTTTTCTTTTCTGTCTGTTTTAATCACATGATACACACAGGAGTTAGGACTTGATTACATAAACCTTGTTTTTTATGACTTTTGATTGAAACTGTACATTACATTATGAGCCCTGAAAATGCAAAAGCAGATCTAGGATACAGGTTAGTAGTTAAAAAGTAGTACATAATGTATTTAAGTACTTTATTTTGATAATAGAATACATTAATTTGTTACATTTAATGGATTTTTGGACATAAACTAGGAAGTGAAACAAAACAAAAGTTGTTAATTGCACATATAATTATTTTTGTAAAATCACAAATATTGTAATAACTAACTGTAATTAAATAACTTTTTCTAAGTAACTATTAAGCCAAGATAAGACTTTATTGATCTCACTGTGGAGAAATTTGTTGACAGCAGCATCACACAACACACAAGAAGACAGTTCAAAAAGAACCACGAGTAAAAGAATGACATACAAAAGAAAATGAGAAATTTTGTATTTATATAAATAGAGCATTAGAATTTAACATTTGACATAGTAGTATTAAATAGTATTTACATATTTACTTTGTGACTAATGAATTAAAGGTACCTTTATTTTGTAGTGTCATTTTGTAATACCATCACATATAGTCGCGGAACAAATAATTTGACAATCAAAAGTCATCAAAAACAATGGTTTTACAATAAAGTACTAATTCCTGTGTGTATCATGTGATTAAAACAGACAGAAAAGAAAAGATGGAATAAATAAAAGCACTGTTTATGTCAGTACAATGTCATAGATATTGATGTAAGAATTTAAGTGATTTTTGTTGTTATCAAGAAAACAATAGAAAATCCATAGATATAGGCTCTGAAATTAAACTGCTATGAGCTATTTTTGTAGTTATTATATTTGTCCAAACAAATATACCTTCAGTTGTACCAGGCAATAAAATGAACAAGAAATAAAAGAAAGCATAGGGTGGTCTAATAATGTTTTCCACGTCTGTACCTAGATACTTCCAAATACTAACTATTTAGAAGTATTTTCATTCTTAAACTGTGTTTATTTGTGAAAAACTACATTTCACTGATACACCATAACCAACAGTATATGTTTATTAGTGCTTTTCTATGCATTTGCATCTGACTCAACCAGTACATCTTTTATTTTGTTTTGAATAATGAAGGTTGGCAGAGCAGATAAATAAGCTATAGCCGAGTTTGAATTTAATTTGCATTTATTTATTTACTAAGGACAATGCTTTTGAAATCGTTCAAAGATAAGCATGAATGCTGATGTGTTTCCACAATTTATAGCATTTGCTAATTTTCAACCCTTGTCGCTTGGTTACACAGGAAATGTTTGGTTATGAGCAATTTGTCGTTGTAATGAAACTATAGAATATCATAAGTCTGAAAGAGAAGCCGGTGTGATGCGGTGCTTGTGTGGGTTTGTTCAGCATCTGAGCTCTGATAAGATAAGACAAGAAAAGATAAGACATTCCTTTAGTCCATTAAGGGGAGATTCCAGGTTTACGGCAACAAAAGTGGAGTACAAACAGAGCACACAAGAACAAAAAAGAACAAAATCAAATGAAGACAAATCAAAAATCTATAAATGCTTATTGTGTATTGGTATATTGCAGTGTTTTTCAACCTTGGGGTCGGGACCCCATGTGGGGTCGCCTGGAATTCAAATGGGGTCGCTTGAAATTT
>JAPTGZ010000006.1:31275132-31291684 GCA_029814645.1 Fowleria isostigma | reverse complement strand
TTAACCTAGTGCATGTGTTTGGATGGTGGGAGGAAACCAGAGTACCCGGAGAAAACCCACGCAGACATGGGGAGAACGTGCAAACTCCACACAGAAGGGTCTCGATTACTAATCTCTAACACTTTTCAAGTTGATATTAGAAAGTACGGTAAAAAAAAAAAAATCTAAAAATTACTCACCCAAAGGAATAAGAAATGCAAATTTAAAAAAATCATCAGGTTTTTCTTGGTGGGGTGGTTAAAGGGTTAATGTATATTTAAAGATATTTACATATGTGGGGAAAAATAATAATAACATACATTTTAAATTATATTAAAAACTAATCAACCAACCACTTCACAACCTCCTTGTCTACGGACCCCCTGTTGAAGATCTCTGCTGTCGACCATAGGTTAACATGAATGAAACTCACTGGTTTTGACAGTTTTGCATCTTTGATTATGGTTTAATTTTATTTTGTTTTGGCTTTTTTTTTTGTTAGTTTCCCTCTTTTTCCAAATTGTTAGTTTTAATTTAGTTTTTATTAGTTTTAGTTTTTTCAGACATTGGGTTATTTGTCAGGAATCAAAAAGATCAGAGGAATTAGTGTCACATTCAAGGAAATCCTAAATTGGACTCTTCCTTCCAACTTTGGTTGTTGCCATGTTCCTGGGTGGTGTAATGAGCAGAGGTCGACTTTGACTGAGAAGTGACGGACCATGAGGCGCCGTAAGGCACCGCCAGTTGACATAAAACTGCTGCAGCGGAATAAATCAATTTCAAACCGATCCAAAAGGCTTATAAATCAATTGACAAAGATGCAAACGAAGGGCGTTTCATCTATAATTTTAGTAAGTTTTAGTTAGTTTTGTAAACACATACAGTTTCAGTTGGTTACAGTTTTTTCTTTTAATTGTCATTTTTATTATTTCAGTTAACAAAAAGGTTTTTTTTTCAGTTTTATTTTTCATTATTTTGTTCATTTTTGTTAACGATTATAACCTTGCTTACTGCATAAAGGTCCAACAGCCACCCAACATGCCTTCAGTTTTGGATTTGGAAATGCAACCCTCTGTACTTCCAGATGATGCAAGTCTTACATGACTAGATATGTGAGAACAGATTTGTTTTTCATGTAGGAAAAAGCACAAGTATTATGTTCGGGGCTAGAAATGCCACTAATGATGCTAATCAGCTGTGCCACTCACTCACAGGTTCAGATAAATGAGTTTGGAGTCACTCAATAATTATCTATCATGGGAGAAACAAAGTGAGAATATCGTTATAAACCGTGTGATGGAATATCATGACATCGTATGAGAGGCTCCTCTTTTATTAACCCTGCCTCTGGAGTGCACGGGCACTAGTTTTAGCTTTGATTACTGCTCAGCAGTTTGGTCGTGTACAGTGAAAAAAAGCTCTGAGCTCCAAATAGCTCCGAATAAAACAAGGCTCGTACTGCTCTGTCCATCAGGTGTGAACCAGAGGATAGAGAATACATGCCAGTCTCTCAGACTCAGGGTAGAGGAGACGATGGCATGAAATTTAATGACTGTGCACGAACAACTACTACAGTAAACAACCAAATGCTCTGGATTCACAGGATATTATGTCAGACACCAAAACCGGGTCCATTTATATGCGCGGTATCATTACGCTCTAATTCAGATTTTGACAATATTATGAAGGTGTGTCATGTAAACAGCGTATTCTATTTGAATATTCTGAATAAGGCCTTTGTACAAATGGAGCATTTTCTGATCAAGACATGTGGAATATGCTGATATCAGGGCTGGGCTGGGAGATACGGCTTCTAACCATTATCGTGATATTTTTAGGCTACATCGCAATACACAATATATATGTCAGCATTTTGAAATATCCTATACATTGCTGTGTAAATGTTAAATTCAACTCTTTAATGCTTGACATTAAACACTACGCAGACGTAAGTGTTGATGCAGGATGGAGTTATAAAAGTATTAGTGGTGTTGCCATAAACAGAAAGACACAAAGACATCTGTCAGAGGATTTATGTACAAATACGTTATTTTTATTTGTCTGGCAAAGGCTGTGAAATGTTCCCCTTCAACTGTATACTGTATACTGTCACTATGTTTACTGACTAGACTAATAAATAAATAAATAACGCCAGACAACATCCTTTTCATAAACCCGTAACTCTGCAAACGTCTATGCTGACACCGATTTATCAAGAGAAACGTGGGCTACTTTAACCTGAGGGAGTGGATGTTGTCATTTGCAGACGGTCCCTTACAGTCCACCTACTGCACGCTTCGGAGTCTGATATTCGCTGTGGTTTCTGTACGTTTCAAATGAAAATAACAGCAGTTTCGTGAATAACAACAGCTGTGAAGGATCGCTCTGATGTGTTTGTGTCAATAATATGTGAAGATAGTTGGTTTGGTTTGGATGGCGCTTTTTTTTCTTCCTGAAACTGAAGAAAAATGAGCGAATGTTGGAAAACAACCTGACTGTTGGGTTTTTTTGTTTGTTTTTTTACTTTTTTTTTTTTTTTGGAGGAGGGGCGTTTGCTTGTGATATATCATAGCCATGTCTACAATTATGAACATGTGTTTCCCTGGAAGTCATTGTATATGCAGGGTTTCCTCTATAAATATTCTGTAGCGGCGCAGCACCACTGCCGAATTCTCTGCACCGCTGCGAAAAAAAACCACTGACTGAAGTAACATGATGTGCTCAACTTTATTACAGGTTGTTAGCCGCTAGTTAACCAGCTTCATGACACAACCTCCTCCTCTCTGCCCTCTGTAAACCATCTGAAATCCATGTGGAATGGAATAGAGACACTGTAGAGCCAGGAGCATACAGTAGCGGCGTTTTAAGACCCACACAGAACCGTGACGGTGTCTTATCGAACCGGTGCCAGTTGTCAGACCTAATCTGGAACCAGCAGACGTGTTCACCCTGAAAGTCGGAGCGTTCAGGAACCGAAACTTATGAAACCGTGAACCTGGAGGATGAGCCCTGATGGTATGATATCAAGAAAAAACAACAGTACTTTGGAGTTATTACACAACTTCACCTCCAACTTAAACCGAAGCTGTGTTTATTTATTCATTTCATTTCCCCCTTTTCTTTTTTTCCTTCTTATTTTGTTTGTGAATTTAATTTTAATTATTTACCCACTTATTTATCTATTGTACTATTATATTTTTTTAACGATTCTCAGTGTATTTAGATATTGTACCGAGTTTTATATTTCTTTTGTTTTAATCATATTATTTTTTTCCCCTCTGTGCTTTGTGTTTTGTTGTTTTTTTTTTTTTCCTTTAGAGCAGGGGTGTCAAACTCATTTTACTTCAGGGGCCACATTCAGCTAAATTTGATCTGAAGTGGCCGAACCGGTAAAATAACATAATACTATATAAATAATGTCAACTCCAAACTTTTCTCTGTTTTAGAGTGAAAAATGGAAAACTACATTCTGAAAATGTTTACATCTGCAAAATATCCTTTACGACAATGTGAATAACATGAACAAACTGAAGAAATACGTGTAATTTTAACAATATTCTGCTTCAGTCATCATTTACTCACAACTTATAGATCTCAGTGGAGCTACAAATAAATAGAATACTTAGTAAAAGACATTTTGATAAAATTGTACTTTCTTAAGACTTTTTAGGTTGTTCATATTTGTTCAGGTTATTCACAATTTTTTGCAAAATTGTATATTGTTCTGGTGTAAATACATGGAAATGTTTTTACAAAGAGTAAAATTTGGAGTTGTGAGTACTTACTGGATATTATGGTAGTATTTTACCGATCTGACCCATTTGAGAATGAGTGAATCTGTATTTGGCCCCTGAACTGAACTGATTGTTAATATCTTAGTGTAATTTCAGCATTTCATAAAGACAACCCAAGGGCCAAACTGGAACATTTGGTGGGCCAGATTTGGCCCCCGGGCCGCATGTTTGACACCCCTGCTTTAGAGGATCTGTGATCATTGGGTGTGGATTTACTGTGAACATTCACTAAATTTGTGATTTGTATGTGTTCAACTAAAAAAAAATGCTAATGAAAATGTCCCCCTTTTTTTTTCCCCTTTCTTTTTCTTCTTTTTGTGAGCTATATTGACACCGCTTTGTTTTTGTTCTTTTTTGCCAAAAAAAAACAAAAAAAACATGTACTTTGCAGCCGTGATGTTCTGTGAAACATGTGAGACTGTTCTAAATAAAAATTTGGAAAAAAAAAACAAAAAAACAATCCAATATGGCACAGGATATCAAGTTTTCTGATATGAGCAAATGCTGAGAAGCCAACCTCTCCCACAACGACAGAGGGAGTTCATAGAGGGAGCTCTGAACCAACACCTTTAAAGGGGCATGCATGGCTGAATGGAAACAGGAACATTAGCGGAATATTCACTTTCCATAGCCATGTACAATGCATATAAGTAATTTAATCTTTTTTAGAATAGGAGCAAAAACCTGAATATGTTGTGCATGTTAACGTGGTCACTGTCAAACTGTGATGCAGGATAACAGTTCTGTAGTTCAGCAAAAACCCAGAACAGATGCAGTGTGCAGAGCTGGAATGCGCAGAGGCATTACACTGTGGGACAAGGAACCAAGTGTGATCACAGAAGCATTCAGGAAGGCAAGTTTTAAAAGACTGTTAATACAAAAAAAAAAGAAAAAAATCCCACAATAACTCTAATTTGAACTGAAATGTGAGGTGAATAAATTTAATCACACAGCAATTTTAAATACTACAGCCCACACATGAGCCCGTGTTATTATTTTTCACTGAAATGTACCAGTAATACATCACACATTATGATACTGCACAGTGTCAACACTGAATAAGAGGAAGCCAAATGTATTTTCCAATTCCAAAACACATTAATATTCCCTTTCAAGAGGATAAACCCAAGACACAACTGAAACCACAAGCGGGGAATAAACAATTTTACATGTTCATTAATCTGCATATTGGTAATAAATTAAGCCTGTGTGTCTGTGATTGTATTTTGACCGGATAGCGTTGTAGTATGTGATCTACTGTATGTTTATTATAGTAACACAGTGACACCAGAAGATTTCAACCTTATTTTGACATTCTATCCTGGCTTTCTTTACTTATGTGTTGCTGTCATTTTAATTTTAACCCTTTAACTGCTTGCTTGACCATGTGGTTTAGCTCATTTTGAGTCAATACATTTCAATACGTGCAGTACCTAACTTATCTGAACATAATTGAGTCAAGAAAGATGGAAATCACTAAAGACATTTTGACTGTCTTTGGTGACAATCTGAAAGATATGAATACTTCTTTGGTATATTAGAGTATATTGCTGAACATAATTATACTATATGATACCATAAAAAATGTAAATTGGATTTTTTTTTTTTAAAACATCCTCATTCAAATGATTGATTTGTGTCTTTATGGCAGTGGTTCTCAATGCCCAACATTTAATAGTGGTACAATTATAAATTTTATTGAAACAAACATTAATATTGTAACGATACATATTTGCTTCAATCTGTTCAAATTAAAAATAACTTAGATTTTTGTTTGAATAATACAAATAACCTCAACCAGACTGCTCCTTGGGATAATATTTATATAAATAAAAATAGAAAATGTGCAATTATCTACAACTATAACAATAAAGTTACTTTTTTAAACAATAAACAATTTTGGTACCAAAGATGAACATTTTAATAAGATCAGTGGCTGCTGAACACAACAGTGTGTTCTGTTTATATTGCACAGCTAAGAACATTAAAGTGCAAACTGTGCAAAATGTGCAAAAATAATAACATTGCTCATTTTTCTTTTCCAGTCTAATCCTTGTCCATTCTCTAAACCTAAACTCTTTGTCTAGTCTAGTGACACATCACATGGCAGCAGATTTTTTTTGTTGTACGTCCCTAAAATGAGTCCTGGGAGCTCCAACACTAAAATATTAGTTCCACCTGCTACATGTTCTAACAGAAGAAGAAAACTAAAACACCCAGGAGAGATCCCATGTCCCCAGTTTGAGAAAAACTGCTTTATGGTAAGAGTACAAAATTAGGCTAATATGAAAAAATGGATTATTTGTTAATAAATCCAAACCTCTGTTCATCTATTACTGCAAATATTAAACATTTAGTGGTGGTATATCATGTATATGTTGAAAGAATTAACTTAGTAAGTAATTTTTGACACTTTTTAAGTTGATATCAGTAAGTATGGCTAAAAAAAAAAAAAAAAAATCTAGAAATTACTCTCCCAATAGAATAAGAAATGCAGACAAACATTTTTACATCAGGTTTTTCTTAATGGGATAGTTAAAGGGTTAATCAAACAGACTCTGACCCAGTCACACCATGACACTGAACTAAAAAGATGTGTGCTTTTGAAAGCTGCACACCGTGACTCAGCACATTTGTTCGTGGCACATTTTTGGTACAGAACTTTTAACAGTGACTAAAATCCCACTTGTAATGTTCCAAACCCAGTGCATTGTACAACATTATGTATCTCATTTACATAATGTACCTGCTTATTTATCATGCACAGTTTTATACAAACTCCTTTAGTCAGAGTTGGGAAAAAAAACAAACACTGGTGTCCCAAGGCAATTAACGTTGTGCAGAATTCAAAGCAATTAAACACAGACGCCTTAATACCAAGTGAGCTGGATATGTGTCCTCGTGTCCTCCGGGGAAATCTTACCGTCTTTTTCCATCTGTATTCTTGCTCCCTTGTATTTCCAGAGGACAGTGGGCGGAGGTGAACTGACGACATCACAAATAATGTTGGCGTTGTCTCCTTCGGTAAACTCTTGTGGTGAGGGAGCATTTGTGAAGGTAATTTTTTCTGAGGAAAAAAACACAGAAAACGCAGACAACATTATTTTACCAAGTGGTACAACACATCTACATGAAAACAAGGAATACAGCTGCACAATATATCGTTAGAGCATCGTCATCGCAATGTACGCATGTGCAATAGTCACATCGCAGGTCCGGTGACGCAGGAGGAAAATGAACTCAAACTGTTCTCATGTAATTTTAAAGGTATCTGACACACACTGCACGCAGCGATCCACCAATCACAGTTGTTCTTAATCAGTTTGTCAAAGCAGACCACGCCCCTGCACATGGAGTGAGTCGCTGGTAGTAATATTGAAAAAATATGAACAACAAACAAGAGAAAATCAATGAAAATGAGGAAGAAAAATCAACAAAAACAAAAAAGAAAATCACCAGAAACAAGGAAAGAAAATCACCGGTAACAAACATGAAAATCGACAAAAACAAAGAACTACAGAAAATGAAGAAGAAAATCACAAAAAACATTGAAGAAAATCCTCGAAAATGAAGAAGGAAAGTCACCAAAAACAAAGAAGAAAAAAATCACCAAAAACAAGGAAGAAAATCACCGAAAACAAAGACTTGGTGCCAACAACAATAGCAACGTCACTTTTCTGGCATTATTTCGTCTACAGATGAAACTGAAACACGTCGACAGTGTCTTACCCCTGTCAGTACGACCAGAGGAAACACTATAATCTACTTGACTGTTTACGTCAACACCATAGCTACTATATCCTCACGAGTATTTTTTCATTAAAAAAATCACAATGTCAGTTTTTTTTCCCAAATATGGTGCAGCCCTAACAGGGATGAACCAATCCAATACTGATCCAAACAGCTGGATTAAGTATCAATAACTGTGGCTCTGTAAGCAGGCTAATGTGTTACTAAACAATCTCCACATATAAAACAATTATCCAACTTATAAAGTCTAACAATTACTAATGCCACTCATTAAATGTAAAGCAGTGAACACTCAGATTATTACTAATAATGTACTAATTAAACCCTTACAAAACATTTATGGCAACAGGGTGCCTGCACTCTGAATGTGTTTCATACTTGTTAGGAAAACAATAGTTTTAATACAATGAAGCAAATTACTTAATAACCTGTTTAACCATGAGACATTTGTTTTTTGGTGGCGTCATTTCAATGCAACACAAAACAATGGAGTAGCCCATGGCAGAAACTTCAGTCATTTAAAACTATGTTATGATCAGAAAACAGCAAGGGGGAGAAAAAAAGACAAAACAGTACTCATAGCTTCATAAAGTGACCATGTTTAGTTTGTTTAGTGAGTCTCAGCAGTACAGATATAATACTTGTACTGTTGGAACTGCTTAGCGCTGAAAAGTTTGTCACACTGGTCTGTTGTTTTATGAAATTATTCATAACATGCTCTAGTCTCAGACTGCAATCTTGTTTTCAATATTTGCCCATTTTAACCCATAAAGACCCAGCGCTACTTTTGTAGAAGTAATCAAAGTATTTTTTCTTCTATAATTCACCTTTCTTAAGTGATTTATCACCTTTTATTGTAATATTATATTTTTTATTATAAGTTTCTTCAGTGTAAATCATGTATTTTCCCTAAAATTAATGTGGTGATCATGTAGATGTTCATTAAAAACTCAAAGTAAATTGAGAAAAAATTAGGAAAGGATTACTTTTTCAGCAGAAATATCATTAACTAAACATAACAATAAGTGTGTCCATCCACTGTCATTGATCCCAAATCCATGGGTTTTACTGGGGAATCAGTGTTGTAGTGACAGTGTTTCCATGGTAACTACAAAGCCTCTGAACATCCAAATGGGCCATATCTGATGACCATAAAGTATGACAAACTGCATTTTACACCAAATATTTACATGTATTTATAGGATTAGTGGATCAACAGGTATTAAACAGTTTAGATCAGTAGATGGTTTTGGTCGATGGTGGGTCTTGGGGTCTTTATGGGTTAAGTGCTTGTTGTTTGACTTGTGTCCTGTTTAATTAAACTTGGTTTTACTGAGCTTTAGCTGACATTCTTCTGGTTGTACGGATGTATAGCATGTGTGTGTATGTGTGTGTACATTTTGTTACAAGTGTCATGCAGTAGTACCCCAGATGGAACTGGTGTGAGAGGTTATTACTGGAACTCAGTATTATCTGATAAACGAAGCTTAAGAATGACTTCCTAGACTTGGAGAAAGTTGGATTGGCACATCTCTGCTTAAAACCCCTTCTTAATTCTTAATGACTCCCCTCTTCTGCGAGGTGAATTTCAGCTCCTTTTCTCTGGTTTCTCTGGTTGGAGGTTTTTCGTCCCAAGGTGCAGGACAAAGAGTTATAAAAACACTTTTGTTCCTGTCGCTGCTATATTGATGAATGGTGGAACACTGAGAACTTTTTGTCTTTTTTTTTTTTGCCTTTTGTCTTGACACTCGATCAAGTATCTGCGTAACGGGTTCAATGAGTTGAACCTTGTATTAGTTTTAGTGTACTAATGCATGTTTACAGTTTATCTCTTTGATATAATTACAACTATACAAGTTTAAGTAGTGAAAATGGGGATGGAATTAAGTAAGTTCTACTTCTTCTCACTCCCATTTGGGCTACTAGGGTTGTATATTAGTAATGAATTGCTGTGTATATATTCATGTATTATGTATATTGTGTGCACAATGTTTACAACCAATGTCTCTGTATATTTCTCTGTATATTTGCTTATGTAAATTTCTCTACGTATATGTTGTTTACATCACACTCTCTATGTATATCTGTGTACATATAATGAGGTGACTATGATCAGTACTGTACATTCTACATGTGTATATAATTAGTATTTTACATGGAGTGTATACAGTAAGCTCAAAATAACTATTAAATCACAACATCTTATTTATCCATGCTGCAGTAATTATGGACAATTTCATTGTGTTTTTATATAGAATAGTGCTTTTTTTCTTGTCTTCTTTTGTTTTCTCTTTTTTTTAAACTATATATTGCAATTTAATGTATTGTTATGTACTGTATTGTAGTGTAGGAAAGCCAACCAGGGACAGGAGTTGGAAATTAGCACTAGCTATAAGCTCTATATGCATCACATCAGCTTCAAACCCGTAACTATGTTTGACTGCACTGTCTCTGACAAATAAATAAATAAAATATATTGATGAATGGTGGAACACTGAACACTTTATTGTCTTTTTAAAGAAAAAAAAATTCTGACCATAAGACTTTACAAACCTAGCCAGTCAAAACATGGGAAAAATACGATACTCCTCTTTATCCTATTGTTATTTTATTTATTTTTTAGCAGTATTTTATCTTACCTGAATTTTTTTTAGTTGCTTTTTATATACTCTAAGTGTAAGGTTTTTTTTATAATCTTGTATAATAGCAGTTGTATTTATTGTGCTATATGAATTTTGTGTGTGTACTTGTTGCTGGATTCTTAAATTTCCCTCGAGATCAATAAAGTATCCCTCATTTCATCAAAAGTAATTCTTTTTAGGGATGTAACGGTGCACTTGTTTGAACTGAACCGTTTCAGTATGGGGATTTCGGTTCAATATGGACGTGTACCGAACAAATACATGTAGCTTATGTAAAAAATGCAAACACTCGGGAAACAGAGAATGTTTTTCAGCAGTGAATTCTCAGTGTGAGGCACAGAAGCCGATTGGACGTTAGAAGCATGTTAAGTTTCATTTTCAGTTTTCTGTATGTTGCAGCTTTGTGGCACAAGAGTCCACAGGTCCATTTACAGCAAAAAGAATTTTATTTTTTAACTCAAGTTGGTGAAATCCAGTGGACTTGTTCCTCTACTCCCACACTGTGTCACGTTTAGAACACATTCACCTCTGGGAATATTGTGAGGCATTCAAGGACACTCAGTAAATTACGGTGTTTGCCATAATCAAACATTTAACATTAAAAAATAGAAAAATACAGAACATGTGGGGTGTCTGTTAATGCAAAAAATGACTGAACAATGTTTTGTAGAAATGTTCCACAGGTGGTTAAAAAGTGCAACCCCCCAGCCCCACCCCATCGTACCAAAAACGTACCAAACCATCATTTTTCTGTACCATTACACCCCTAATTTTTTTTTCTTTAGTCTTTTGTCTTGACAGTCAATCTTATATCTGCTTAACAGGTTCAATGTGTGTTTTGTAATCTAACGCCAAATGCAATCACTCTTTCTGCAAAACAGATCTACCCATGGTGTAAATAAAGTAACTTTGAACCTTGAACCTTCTTCTGTTAATTTGGCTGTTACCTAATCATATAGATTTTTATTGAGGGTTTTTTTTGTTGTTTTTTTAAGCCTTGGTTTCCTTTATTATGTGGAAGACATACTCGTACACAGGAGGGGGTTTGGGGCTTTGGCGTCCTTCCATGAGAAAATTGGATGTTTTTCGATTAAAAAAACTGTGTCATATAATTTCAAACCATTCCTACAGATAGGTTTCTCTCCTGAAACGCGTCGTAATGGTCTGACATGTAAAATTAAACACACAGAAGACACAGACACACATCACTGCAGCCTGACATCTCATTGTGTGTTCGTGGCAGAAGTGATAAAACTGCAGCAGCTATTTTTTTTTTCTTTCCTTGAAGACGTGACATTCCATTACATCTGTAAACTGCTGCTGGTAATTACCTTTTCCCGTTTGAGATGCATGTTTAATTGGTCTGAATGCAGTGGTAGCCAAATTTGTGAGTTTTTAAAATAGCCAAGTTTCTACTAAATCAACACCACCAACATAAGCATTTTTGAAAGTCTGGAAATAAACCGCATTCGTGTTTTTTCACAGTCTATACATCATGTTAGATATATGGTCTACATGGATAATTACTTATAATACTAGAATGAAAGAAATAGTGAACTAATAGGAAAGTTCTGTTTGAAAAACGGAGGATTTCATCTCTGATGGACATTTGCTGATGCTTGGCATTCATGGAAAATAAAAGCCATTACTCATAAGAACTGCACAACAGACAGGATCATTAAGCAGCCCTCTAATGGTCTTCCGACCGTTTATTGAACTGATGAAAAATCCATCCTCACTTGAAAAGAAAAAGAGTAATGTGTTGCCCTTGAGCAGTCAATAAAATACTATGAGTTCAATAAACAGGATTTTTTTTTTTTTTTTCCCTTCTGTGTTCCGACCACTCAATAATTCTGAGTGTTTAAGGTGAGAGAAATACTTACGGAATATTTTCACTTTGACGGTTGATTCCGCTTGCTGGTCGCCACTGGTAGCCACGCACTTGTATGTGCCTGCGTTTTCAGTCACTGCTCTGTACAGTGTTAGGGTGGATGATGACTCATCGTTTCGGGTGACTGTTATGTCCGGTCTGTTGGGTTCTATCCTGTCGCCGTTTGGGCCGAACCAGTCTATATGTTTGGCAACGCCCACGACTGAAGGACGATAAAGACAAATACAGAAGGAAACATATTTATAATATAATGGCATTGGAAGTAAAATTCACACAGATATTAAAAAAAAAAATAAATAAATAAATAAAGACCTGGTATGAGATGTGAATGGTTTAATGCAGGGGTCTCAAACTCATTTTGGTTCAGAGGCCACATTAACCCAATTTGTGGACTGGACCAGTAAAATAATGACATGATAACCTATAAATAATGACAAGTCTGAGTTTTTTTTGTGTTTTACTACAAAGACCCTTCATTAAATTAAAAAAAATATTTATATTTTATAAAAAAAAATGTGAATTCATTCATTCATTCATTCATTCATTCATTCATAATAACCTGAAAAAAATTTAATTGAATTAGAAAAATTAGTGCAATTTTGATAATATTCTGCTTCAACTTATTATTTATACATGGACATTACACACAATGTTACACAAACATGTGGTGACAGGCAGGATATTGTTAAAATTACCCATTTCAGGTTCATATTAATTTTTATTCATGTATTTTCTTGCATTTTATTGTAAATGTAAATATTTTTGTTGAGTAACTTTTTTTCAGGAACATTTTTTTTTACATAACTTTTCAAGAAAAAATCTGTGTCATTATTTGTAGGCTATTATGTTATTATTTTACTGTGATCACAATGGTCTGTATGTGGAATACTAACTAAAATGACTGGACCAGACTGGATTGGAATCTTTGGCGGGCCGCATGTTTGAGACCCCTGGTCTAATCATTTTTTCTGCGACTGTAGGCTTCAGTGACTTTTACTGACAAATGAATCCCATTCAAGAAAAGAATTCGTCTGTGTCATTCCCAAAACATTCAGCCATAACTGTAAAAATAATAACTCCTCTGAGTTTTTCTCTACGTTCTACTACAAAAAAAAACCCTTCATTAAATCATGAAAATAGCTACATTTTACAAAAAAAATGTGAATAACCTGAAAAAATAAAATCATTACAAAAATTAGTGCAATTTCAACAATATTCTGCCTCAACTTATTATTTATACATGTAAGTTTAACATAATGTTCCACTAACATGTTGTAACAGGCACAATATTGTTAAAATTGCACATTTCAGGTTCATATTTGTTTATATTCATGTATTTATTAGCATTTTATTGTCAAAGAAAGTTTGTAAATGTAAATATTTCTACAGTGTAGTGTTATTTTTTTCACTTACATTTTTTTGGACATAATTTTTCAAGAAGAAAATCTGTAGTTGTCTTTATTTATAGGTTACGATGCTATTATTTTACTTAAGATTACACTTTTCTGTATGTGGAAACTGAACTAAAATGACTTTGACATCCTTGACTGTAAATATATTCAGTGCAATTTTTGCATTTTCATCCCGCGGGCTGGAATGGAACCTTTAGTGGGCCGGATTTGGCCCGCGGGCCGCATGTTTAAGTCTCCTAGTGTAAAGTTTCGGGGTATGTGGGAGTGAGAATGAGAATGAGTTGAATATACTTACCCTCACACATGAAGAACTTTGATTCTCCGAGACTAATCTCTCCATGACTGGGGGTGATCTGCACTTCCAGTGAAACTAGAATAAAGAGAATATGACATACAAAATCAGACAACTGAGCTTAAATTCTTAAAGGAGACATGAAAAAATGCATGTAAATCTGTCAATCTTTACACACTATTTTAATTATTTACAAAAAAAGGGGAACGAGGGAAAAGGTGACTATATCTATACACCTTAAGGCGAGACAAGGAAGGCAAAAACATCGTTTTTTTAATGCAGATGTTAATTTTAAGATTTTGGGCAAGTTTACTCCTTCAATGTGTGTTTTTTCAAGCTGTTATAAAAAAATGTTTAAAATATAGATTAAGATGTTTATTTTATTACAGTTTACTTGCGGCAGTAAGTTTTCCCAAATTTACCAAGAAGTATTCTAACACATAATGCCAAGTTTCCATTGTAGGTCTTATATGCCTGCCATGTTATTAAATAATCAATTTTTATGAGTTTGAAATATTCTATATTATTATTACTAAGGCCCTGAGCATTTATTCTGTTTTTGAGCAATTGTTTCCTATAGAAATGTATTTAATTCCCCAA
Organism: Fowleria isostigma; assembly: GCA_029814645.1. NCBI lineage: Eukaryota > Metazoa > Chordata > Actinopteri > Kurtiformes > Apogonidae > Fowleria > Fowleria isostigma. The sequence continues at coordinate 31,277,324 of JAPTGZ010000006.1, read as the reverse complement.
TTTAAATCTTTAAATGCCACATTCTGAAGATATTCACAGAGGGATTTGTTAATAAATCCTTCCTGACCTGAGTTATGTGACATTTTAATAAAAAAGAATGGCAACAATATATTTTTTAAAACTATGAAAAGTGTATTTTAATTTGCTAGGTAATCAAAGCATATATCCAGAAATCCCTCTGTCATTTAGGTTTCATATTAAGTCTAAAAAAAATTGAAAAAATAATTTTGCACCTGGCTTTATCATATGTTCAGATCTATCTATTGAAAATATATGCAAAATTACCCATATTTAATGAGCTAATAGAATAGAATAGAAGGCCTTTATTGTCATTATACAGGTACAATGAAAATGCCTAATTTGCATAAGTAAACATACAAATTTCAAAAACACTAATACATTTTTTTTTTCATATTTGTGTAAATAGTCAACTGAGGAAGTTTCATGGTGACATTTATTATTTTAAAACTTTACAATATTTACCTGCATTGTCTTGCCTTAACTCTTTCCCCATAAAGACGACAGTTGACGACCCCCCCGTACCCTTAATGCCACCTCTGTTATATCATTAAAGACGTCATTTGACGACCACTAGAAGAGGTTCCATTTTTCAAATGTAACAGATGCTGTGATAGATGGAGGTGAACACAACCCATACTCAGACAAACAGTAGGATTAAATAATACATTTTCCTAATATTTTTTCCTTTAAAAAATTTTCTTTATTTCTTACATTTTTTCAAATTATTTTTTATTGTTTTTAGTTGTTTAAATTTTTTTATTTTGTATTCTTATTTTGTTTTTTAATTTTCAATAAATTAATTAATTAATTAATAATAATAATACATTTTCACTGTTTTTTCCCATTTTGCCAAAGTAGTGAAGATGGTTGCCAATGAAAAGAAAAAAAAACCACATCAGAAAAACAAAACGTTCCATCGGTAGCCCTAGTAACATATATAGGGGTTGTTCTTCGTAGGCATCCAAGAGTTAAGAGGACAAAACAGACAGAGAAAGAAGAGAGTACAAAAGATATGAAGCTTGTTTTTCCTGACATGAAATTACTCAGTGTCTAAAAAACTAGAGTTGAAAATCTGTGAGAAGCAACCAACACACGCCCCGAGAAATTGTTAATACTAATTTTGGCTTTAGCAGCAGGCCTTTTACTGAAAAGATGGACGTTCCCTTTTTCTCTTTTGCCCGGAGTCTCTGTCTTATAAGGGAAATAATGTTGGCACTCGAGATACTGAGTTAAAATCAAGCAGTAACTTGTGTTGTGCTGCATGCAATTTGACAAAAATTATATCTATATAAAAAAGTTGTTTAAATATATTTTTAAAAATCATTCTGGCTCTCTAGCAAGATAAATCCAGTGTAGCTGTCAGTGAAAGACTGCACTTCATCAAAGGCCAGAGGGAAAAAACAGATTTGTGTTGTTCTATAGACAGAAGCTTAACCTGAAACCATTTTGTGCTTAATTAGAAGAAAGCTTCACTTGTTTCCTGCAGAATCTCCCAGGGGGCAGTCAAAGGTTTCTGTGGTTGACTAAGAACTGTGACTAAAAAGACCCAAAATCCAGCCCTACAGTACATTATGCATGCAGAAGAATGCTAGTGTGTGTGCATGTAGCATCAACTCTGGCAAAGAGCAAATACACTGGGGTTTGGGCAAGAATGGCCAGGAAGTGAAAGAACAACAACACTGTGGAGAAGTGACAGTAGTGTTCTGGAATAACGCCAAAAAATAAATGTACAAGATAATCATCAGATCAAAACTGACATCGCCTCAGAAGGAAAAATAAGACAATTTGACCTTTGTATTTCAACACAGATATTTCTACAGAATCTTTTAAGTTGCTTGTGAAGTGTATGAGAGTGCATGTAACACAGATGTAATTAAGCCTTTAACTACCCCAACGAGAAAAGACTGATGGAAAAAAAAAAAAAAATTGTTTGCATTTCTAATTCCCTCGACTGAGTAATTTCGAGATTTTTTTTTTACCATACTTACTTAAATCAACTTGGAAAGTGTTAAAAAATTACTAAGTTAATTCTTTTACTATAATCATGATTTAAATCCAGGTTAAAGACTCACATGTTTAGACTGGCTTTTAACCATGAGCACTGAGGCACCTTTAGGTTTTAATCAGGTGGTCTTTTATCTGTTTGTTATGTTTTATTATTTTATATATTC
>JAPTGZ010000006.1:31244139-31255394 GCA_029814645.1 Fowleria isostigma | reverse complement strand
AAGCGCTAATGAAAATAAAAACTGGCATAGGAGGGGGTGGGGGGGAGGCGCGAGCTGTAAAGATAACCGCGCGAACACAGATCGTAGGTAAATACACCGGTTGCCAGACGCGCTTGTCTATCCTATGACTACAGACATCTTGGACCGTGCCCACCATCTCGTTTCCCTTCGCACGGCTGGCATGGAAACAGTTTGGCGGCAGCTGAGCATTTGGACATCACCCATCAGCAGTCAATCACAGGCTGAAGTCCGGCCTCCCATGCAAAGATTGGGGAGTAAAAAAAAAAAAAAAAAAAAAACACCTGCCAAGTATCAAATGCCAGTAAAATGTGTTTCTGCCAGTAAATAAACAAGGGTCACCCACCACGGCAGATAGGATGATGATGCCTCTGCTGCTCTTTTCCTGTCTTCGAATTATGCCTCCGCTGACCACTACACACTCCCTTTAACCGTAAGCCGGTCGGATCCAAACAAACACAGCCTGGACTTCAAATAGGATTTAGGTTAGCTATCAATTATTTCGACTCCCCGCTAAACTGCCAGTTCCCCGTCGCCTATATGGTAACGAAATAACACCACGGGAAAGAACAGCTCGGTTGTTTAAAAATCGGAGCCTAGACCTTCTCATCTCCTCGCTAATTTTTCCCAGACTTCAGGCGGAACATGAAACGGCATTGAAAACAAGCGGTGGCTCAGTCTCTCCAAGAGGACTCACCATAAAGCTACACAGAGGCAATGCTTTTATCTGCAGTATGGGAAGCAACAAGAGAGTTTCTTTCAGCAGTTCTGGCAAAAAGACCAAAATAATGATAACCCCATGTTAGATGCAAGGATACACTGTTAGCATGACAAACTGACAAAACAGGCATGTTTTCTGTGAAAAGTTTGGTCCTTGGTTGCAGTCTGTACACATCTGCAGGGACCGGTAGCACTGCAACATATATCATTTAAGCATCGCCACTGCAATGTACATGTGCGCAATAGAGGTAAATGGACGCAATGTGTTCTCATGTAATTTCAAGGGTATCTGACACACACTGCGCACAGCAATCCACTAATCACAATCGTTTTTAATCATGCCTCTGTACATGGAGTGAGTTGCTGGTAACATTAAAAAATGAGCAACGAACAAGAGAAAATCCCTGAAAATGAAGGTGAAAATTACTAAAAACATAGAAGAAAATTTCCAAAAATGAAGATGAAAATTACTGGAAACAAAGAAAATGACCAAAAACAAGGAAGAAAATCACTGAAAGCAAAGAAGAAAATAACCAAAAACAAAGAAGAAATCAGAGAAAACAAAAAAGAAAATCACCAAAAATAAGAGAAAAAAATCACCAAAAAGAAGGAAGAAAATCATCAAAAACAAGGAAGACAGAAAATGAGGAAGAAAATTCCCAAAACCAAAGAAAAAAATCACAAAAAATGAAGACTTGGTGCCAAAAAGAAAAAGCAATGTCCAGTTATCTGGAATTATTTCAACTACAGAAGGATGAAAATGAAACACCTGTACAGTGTCGACAGTGCTACGCTCCTGTTACCACAATGAGAGGTAACACAACTAACTGGTTTGACCGTTACATTAGCACCACCACTTTTTTTTATATTGTAACATATATCACGGTAAAAAAAAAAAATCACAATGTCAGTTTTTTTTCCAATATTGTGCAGCCCTAATAACCAAATGTTACTTGCAAAAATACACTGTAAGTATGACAAATTATTGCTATAAAATGTTTGCTCCTTGGTTGCAGTCTGCACACATCTGCAGTGACCAGTATTTATAAAAGGTAATTTTTTTTAGTTGTATGTGCAGTGCACACCCGAAGGGAAATCATCCTGTTCAGAGTTAAACCCTTTTATCCAAACACAAGAGTCATCCATGATCCAAGTTCATTTGAAGCTAATTAGTTTAATTCTATTTAAATTAGTCAAATTTTCTGAGGCCCTGTGGGGAAATTCACCCCCAATGGTTATCCATTATAAATATCAAGGCACACTGGGCAATACAGACATGCCTGGTTGGTACTAGATGCAGTTTTGAGAACAGTAACTATTTAATTCGTATGAATTTATAAACCTCTCACACCTAAATAGTCACAAGTAAACAAAAGATTCCACTGAATCAACTTCCGAATCATTAATTATAACAATACATGTAAATAATTCAAGTAAAACAGAGTATGAGTGTTTTTATGTACAGGTAATTTATTTTGCAACTAGTGCTGCAACAAAGTATTGATTAAATGATCAAAATTGATTCTTACAAGAGTTGGTAAAACATTTGTCAGTGGATTGGTTGGATCTTGAGCATGGTAGTATTGAGGCATGCCCACACGCCGTGTAGTATAACAGAGGAAAACACAGAGCAGGATGGCTGAGGCTTCAGGTGCTCATGTCCTGTTGAGCCACTGTTTGGCCCAAACATAGTGCCATTTATGTAACAAAACTTGAATATGGAGGAAAAAAAAAATGGCCAAAATACCACGGCACAGTATGTTTCGGGTAAACACGGCTGCTGTGGCCAAGGGGAACGTAATGTAAACCTAGCTCAAGATAGCCTATGTGTTGTGATTACTTTAGCCCACTAGCTAGTTAGACACTATTGTAACTATAACATCTCCATATATCAGGCCACCAGACTGACACTACATATCGTTGGCTGGAAGTAATACATACAGCACTGGTTTGATAGACTAGAACCAGAGCCATAACAAGTCTAGGTAGTGGGCTAGCTAACTATAGGCTCCCCAAAGTCATTGCGACGATGTAATCATTAGTTACTTGTCTGCAAATTGAGTCTTTTGTGTTCATCTGATGAATCGATTAGTTATTTAAATAATCTACAGATTAATCAATTATTAAAATTATTGTTAGTTGCAGCCCTATTTATAACCCTCACACACTTAAATAGTCATGACTGAACAAGGTTTTGTAGAAATGTCCTGTGTCTTACGGGTAGTTACGGAGCACACCTCCCATACAGCCCCCCTCCCCCTTCATGGGTCGCCTTTATTGTACCAAAAATGTACCAAAAACACACCGAACCAAAGTTTTTCTGTACTGTTACACCCCTAGTCACAAATAAACAAAACCTTCTACTGCATCAATTTCCAAACCACTAATCATACATACATGTCAATAATTCAAGTAAAATGCAGTATGATTCTTTTCAAGTACAGTTAATGTATTTTGCACCTTAAGTCACCTTTTCTTCAGTTTTCTGTTCTGATATAATAACCCTTGAATTTACTCTGAGTTTTTATGAAAATCTAGTCATCAGTCAATAAAAGACTGAAATGAAATAAAAGAAATATTCATAAATCACCTTGGAAAAATTAAATGTTGAGTAATTTCATTTGGAAATTACTGCAAAAATAGCTCTAGGTATTAAAAAGTTAACTCTTTCCCCCTTGGACGCCTACTAGGAGCAACCCGTATAAGTAACTAGTTCTACCCGTGGAATATATTATTTTTCCGGTGTGTTGTTTCTTTTTTCGACGGGTACAACTGCCACTGCTTCAGAAAACTTGGGGAAAAACCAGTGAAAATGCATCATTTAATCCTATTGGTTGTCCTAGTATGGGTTGTGGTCACGTCCACCTATCACAGCATCTGTTACATTTGAAAAACGGAACCTGTTCTAAGTCGTCAAATCACGTCTTTAGTGAAACAGAGCGGGTCATCAAATGTCGTCTTTATGGGGGAGAGTTAAGAGACAATATGATGACAGATTAGAGCACAAAAAAGCGACAGTCCATTCATCTCCAAATATAATGACTGTTGAAATGAGCACTTAATTCAACTAAATAAATAAATGTAGACAAATTGGACACGGAAGCCAAACTAATTAATCGAACCACCTGGAACTGAAAATCAAACCGCATGGGAAAAAAAAATAAAATGTACATGTGTTTTTGTATTTCCTGCTTTCATTCTCCCTCAAAGTCAGTACGTCCAGTTGAGAGGCCTAATTTTAGCCACTACCACAGCCATGTTCCGTCATTAGTGTTCGTAAAACATCTTAATAGCGCAGATTAATCGGTCTGTCCCTAATCCTTTTTGCTTAATATGAATGTGTTTGGGGGAGGGAGGAAACTGAAGAGATGGTAGGGCTTGTAATTTGGGATCAATAAAATCATTCGTTACAGAAATTTCACTTAAGGAGCTTTTCATTTTTGTATCCAGTGCCATGCTCCCGCTTCCCATCAGAAAATCTAAAAAGACTTTCAATAAAGACTGTCAAGACTTTTTGTGCCTGGGAAGTGCTTTTCGAACCCTTCTGACAAGGGCACGCTTGGTACTCCAGCAACATGTTTGCGTTATTCAAGGCCATCCGTGATGTCCCTCATTAATCCATGCCACATCTAATTGTGCTAAGCCATAACAGCGATCCATTTGCATTCTCCGGCAACAAAGCCATGCTCTTTCAAAATTCTTCCAGCAGCTGACTAATTAGGAAGCTGCTGTCTAGATGAGGATGGGTAACACACGTCCAGAGTTTTTTTTCAGAAAACAGTATGAGCTGAGGCGAGCCCTGTGAAGCAGATCAGTGATAAGATATACAGTCATATGTACAGAAAAAATAATTAGACCACCCTATGTTGTTGTTCTTTTTAATGCCTGGTACAAATAAATGTACATTTGTTTGGATAAATAATGTTCAAAATGTGTATTAAAGATACTCAAAGCAGTAACGCAATACATTTTACATAGCTAACACAGGTGAATCACTTGACATGGGCATACATATACATATATATATTAGAACACCCTTGTTTTCTTCAATTTCTTGTTCATTTTAATGTCTGGTACAACTAAAGGTACTTTTTTTTGGACAAATATAATGCTAATAAAAATAGCTCACAGTGGTTTAATTTCAGAGCTGATATCTATAAATTTTCCATGGTTTTCTTGATTGTCAAAATCACATCAGCTCTTACATCAATATCTATGACATTGTACTTACAAAATCAGTGCTTTTATTCATTAAATGTTTTCTTTTCTGTCTGTTTTAGTCACATGATACACACAGGAGTTTGGACTTGATTGCATTGCGTCAACCATTGTTTTTGACAACTTTTAATGGTCTAACAATTTTTTCCGCGACTATATTTGTGAAGATCAGACTAAAAATATGGAACGCTGTGGACTGTAGACTACGGCTCAGTGTTGAACACCTTGTGTGGAGTTCTATATGACAAATCATGTAATGCAATCATTTAGCACTTCTTCTGAGACACCAAATGCAGTTAGACGGAGCTAGCAATGACTAATAAACAATCTGTTACTACACCTGCTAAGCAAATCTGCTCTGCTTTTTCTTTTAGTGATGCCAGGTGTTACTTTTTCCGTAAATGCTTCAGAGAATACACAATTAATATTATTAGACGTAACAAGCATTCATGGTAATTTCTTCATAAAAAAAAAAAAAAAAATTCCTGAAAAAAAAAACAACAAATGATCAAAGGAGACGCTTTCATCTGATTAAGTCTTTGCTTTGGTTTCTTTAATAATTCTAATTGGTGAGCTAAATCCTGCACTCCCCTCACGTTTCCTGATATAGCCGTCAGTACAAAAGAGCAAGGAAAGCCCAAGGTTGTGTTTTGCATTCTCAGAGACAGACTGACTGGGCGTGGTCTGTCTTCACAACGGCTCCACTGAGGACGACAGATGGCACAGAGGCACCTTATGACACAACACGAGCCTCCGTACACACCTTGTCGACCAATCACAGGCTGGACTTTAAAAATAGACACTGGGACAGGGTTAGCCTCCAGAGAGTTGACTGTTCTATTCCTCGGGGCTAGACTCTCCGGAGAAATCGGCGGAAAAAAAAGGAAGGCTATCACCATTCATCGAGACCAAGGTTAGGAGGAATTAGTGGTGGATTAACGCCTTTTTTTCTGGTTTTCTGCGCAGTCATCGTTTTGTGCCTGTAAAAAGACTCTTAGTAGCTGTCAGTTTTAGTGCACTACAAGTGGCTGTTTTATCACCAGTAGGCTGTTGGGCAAAAAAAAATTATGTACTTTGAGAGTTAAAATAGGGTTGTAATGTTACCATACTGTCAGCTCATATACATCCTGTTCATATTACAGCCTATGTAATACATTCTTACACTTTTGTAATTATATTTTCAATATTATCTTTTTTTATTGTATATATCTAATTGCACTGTCTTGTAAGACTTTATTTTGTATATATTTTGCACCTCAATTTAATATTTTTTATATTATTTTGTAGTCACCTGTTTACACTGAAAAAGAGGAACGCTCCAATCTCGTACATTCTGTATAATGACAATAAAGGGCATTCTATTCTATTCTATTATAGTCTACTCTTTTCTATTCTATTCGATATTGTAATTTTTGTGGACAAAAACTTGCAGCTGAAATTCCAGACAGTTTGACTAGAAATCAAGGGAAATGTACACATTACTTTAATTATGTGAAATGTTTAAGTATAATATCAAACTGTAATACAGGTACAGAATTAAAAATATACAAATACAAGCACTACATCCATTCTCCGTTACACTTTACCAAACTCATCACCACGCAATGACAATACTATTTGATTAATTGTACACTTCTTGTTGGAACATATATTTTTCTTACAACGATAGCAGACACATTATTATACACTAAACCAAGGGGTGTCAAACATGTGGCCCTGGGCCAAGACCAGCCCACCAAAAGGTCCAATCCGGCCTGTGGGGGGAATTAGTGAAATACAAAAAGTACATTGAAGATATTAACAATCAAGGATATTGAAATAATTTTAGGTCAATTCAATCTAAAGTGAGTCAGACTAGCAAAATACTATCATAATAAACTCTAAGTGATGAAATTTTTGTCTTTGTTTTAGTGTTAAAAAAGGTAAGTTACACAAAAATGTTTACATTTACAGACTAGCCTTAAAAATGTGAATTTAGTTCAATGTTAGCAATATTCTGCTTGTTATTAAATATTTTGTGTATTTTTTGATCCACTGTCATCAGTAAGCTGTAACAAACATGCAAAAATCAAAAGCTGAGGCAAAATACTGGCACAAATTGTTAAAAGTGCACTTTTTTCTTAATAAATTTTATTTTTGTTGACATTTTCCACATTTTTCTAAAGGGTAGTTTGAAGATGTAAACATTTTGCTACTATGCTTTTACTTTTTTCACTCTAAAACAAAAAAAAAGAAAAAGTTTTATATAGTATTTATATACTATTATGTTATTATGTTACTGTTTCAGTATCTGAATGTGGCACCTGAACTAAAATGAGTTTGAGACCCTTGCGCTAAACACTGACTGAAGATACAGCTGTTTGAGTCTGGTTTGTTCTTAGTTATTAAATGCAAAATATGTAACATCCATCCATCCATCCATCCATCCATCCATCCATCCATCCATCCATCCTTCCTTCCTTCCTTCCTTCCTTCCATCCTTCCTTCCTTCCTTCCTCTGAACCACTTTATCCTCCAGAGGTGTCACATGGGTACTGGAGCCTATACCAGCTACCTATGGGTGAAGGTGGGTTACACCCTGGACATGTAATATATAACATTTTCATTTAAAAAATAATACACAGGCTCTATTCAATAATACTCTCTCTAGCCCTTTTGATCATCTGTCAGTGTGGTGGTGTATTTATCTGCAGAGACCCTGCCCTGTGTCTGTATTTTCTATTTTCTTCCCGTTTTGCAGTGCTTGGGACATTTCTTGGCATTGACCTTTTGGGATTTAGCCAGTAACAGTAAATGCACGTATTTTTGTAGGACCCATCTGCTTCAGCTGCGCTGTCACAACATATTGATTATTTAAGGTTCCGAGGATGTGAATGTACTCTTTAAAACAGACTATTTTCATCACATTAATTAGCATGTGATGCATATGCACTCAGTGTTATTTAGAGGTTAGAGGTCAGAGGGAATGATGATGTGGTACCAAACAGTATAGATCCAAGTTAATGTAAGCTATTTATAAGCACAGATTATGGTACAGACGCAGGGATGCTGTATCGATTGTGTTAACAACAGAAAATCTGAACACAATGTGAGCAAGACTATCAGCAGATGTAGTCAGGGAGATCCAATCAAAATCAGACAACAGGGTTTTTAAACCTTAAACCTAGCTAGATCACTTACATACAATAATTAAGATGTAAGTCAGAGCCAGCTCAGACATTAGGCAACATAGACAAATGCTAATGGCTCTGTGGCCTCCAGGGGGCGCCACAAAATGAAGAAAAAATATTCATCTCCAGTTATATTAAAACTACCTATTACTATTACCTCTTAAAATGAAAAGCAATGCCCAGTTAATATTACTACAAATGATAATACCAATACCAATGTATAATTCTATATGCATATTTTTGCTATGTATATGCGCATTCCCTATGTATACTTCTCTATGCATACTTACTTATGTAAATTTTTGTGTATATGTTTTTCAGCAATCTTTCCATGTATATGTGTGTGCACATAATGAGATGTATATGAACAATATTGAATATTGTACATGTACATGTAATTAGCACTGTACATGGAGTGCATAAGCTCGAAAAAAACTAATAAACTTAATTAAATATGTATATTTATATAAATTAAACCTACTCAGTAGGTGTCAACATTGGCCTAATCTACGCTTTTATTTATTTGTTTGATTTGCATCTGGCTGGCTAACGTTTTTCCTGCTTTTAATAGTCAATTCAAATGCTATTCCCTTTTCATCCTTTAATATATCAGATTTTTTAACCCTAGTTCATTGTATTACAGTTCAAATTGGCGAAAGCATGTTAATTGTTTTAAACTTTACATCAATGTTAACTCTTTACCCCCATAAAGACATTTGACGACCCCTGTATCTTTAAGACAAGTTTTGAACACCTCTGTTATTTCACTAAAGATGTGTCTTGACGACCATTAGAACAGAGGCTGTGATGGGTGGAGGTGACTACAACCCATACTAGGATATCCAATAGGATCAAATAATACATTTTCTTCATTTTTTCTTTATTTTCTTAATTCTTTTCTTTATTTTTATTTTAATTTATTTTCTATTTTCTTAATTGGTTCATTTTTTTTTACATTTATTAAGTTAATTTATTGTATTTTTTATTTTAAAAAATGTAAATATTATAATATAATTATATATAATTATAATTATAATTATAATAATGCATTTTCACTGTTTTTTCCCTAAGTTTGCCGAAGTAGTGACAATTGTAGCCATTGGAAAAAATAACAACACACTAGGAAAAACAAAATGTTCTGTAGGTAGCCCTAGAAACATACTTATGGGTTCCTAGTAGTTGTCCAAAAGGGAAAGAGTTAAAGTACACATTATCATTATCATTATTATTATTGTTATTATTAGTAATACTGCAAAACTAAGCATTCCTACATGCCATAATAAACTGCAGTTTACTGCTTCTTTGCATCTGCTAATCAACATTTCACTATAATAAAAATAAAATTGTATGCATATCAGAAAAAAAAAAATCCACATATTATCCACTAGGTTTTTCCTTTTTGTCTTGGACTCATCATTTTTATACAATAGCTGTAACGCTCCTCTTCTCTTCTCAGACGCACTTGTGAGATATTTAATTCAAGCCTCTGCAAATGTTAAAGACACTGGTAAAAACAATGCCATTTGATTTCTTTTGTAAGCGTATGTAAATTGCTGATGGAGGGTGCGCCATATAAAATCTTGCCTAGGGTGCCACATTGGGCTCTGATGTAAGTAAAGCAATTCTTTAAAAAATAGTTGAGTTTATGCAGATCATTCACTGCTTTTGCATTGGGTGTGGTGCCTCCTGTGCTCATAATACTGAATCTGCCAACAGTGGTGAGGAAGCAAGCAGCTCTCATGTCAAAGGTAGAGAAACGACTCCTGAATCAGTATAAAGGAGAATAAGACAGGGAAAAGCAGTAGAAAACCACTCACCCTTACCAAAGCTGTCAAACTGGGGGAAACACCAGAATCTGTTACAGCCTTTTCTGTGAGAGTGTAAAACCCCTGACTAATTACTTCCTCCTCTGACTTAATGTCTAACATTGGGATTTTAGGAACCTCTCTGAGGCCAGCCAGAGACTACACTTCATGTTGACAACCCAGTTGGTGAATGAAAGTCACCAGCTGTACACAGAAGCACAATTACAGACCATGAAAAGTGTTCATAAACATAAGCTGGGTGATAAACTGCTACTGATAATCTGAATTTATATCATATTGTAACAGATTTTTTTAGGGGTGTAACAAAATTTCGTGGCAAGAAATTTTGGGAACAAAAAAAATTACTAAAATTCAAAAACAGATAAAATACAAATCAAGTTTTAAAAAAAGTTCCACCCCATTCACCCTGCACGGGACAATCCACTGCAGTCATGCCTAGTCTCTCTTTCTCACAGCGCAGGACAGCCCCGCCCCTCAGTGATGGACAGCGCACACAGAAGCGTCTTTAAACTCAAAACACATCCAATACCGTGACACGCTATTACAAGGAAATGCGTAAGGGAGATCAGAAAACCAAGCACGATGGATCATTTACAAAGCCACCACAAAGAAAAGCTCCTCCCACTGCCTGCTGATGAATAAGAGAAACTCCTCCCACTGCCTACACAAAAAATAAGCTCCTCCCACTGCCACTGGGAGGAGCTTCTCTTTTGTCTTAGTACCCACTTCCAACTAAGACAAAAGTTTTCATGGCATTGTCATTTATGTTTAAGAAATAATAAAAAAGAACCAGTGAGATTGGTAAATTCAATTGTGTTTTTATTCTTTCTTTAGAATATGTAGAACAGAAAACACCCACAGTCTCACTGTCCAACTTTTGCAGTTAAATTATTTTTCATTAAATTCTTTATCTTCATTAGGTGATTTTCTTTCATCTCTGTTTTGTATCATGAGCCCTGTATTGAATTTCGTTTTCTTTCGTGACATGACTATTGTGTTGCACCCAAATCAAAAGTGTTCATAACCACAAGCTGGGTGATACAATGCTACTGATAATCATAATTTTATATCGACTGTAACAAATTATTGTATTTCACTGTCATCATTTTATGGAGACCAGAGTTTATTGCACTCAAATTACCAAATAAAACACAAAAATATGCTATATGTGTTAAGAAAACCTGAAAATTTCCAAAAATGGGATGTTTATGACACTCAAAGAAATCCCTGAACTTGTATACAGTGATCCCTCGCTATAACGCGGTTTACTTTTCACGGTTTCGCTACTTCACGGATTTGCATC